>JABUQX010027677.1:0-7500 GCA_015478945.1 Trachelipus rathkii | reverse complement strand
TTCACTATGCTCGACCATGACAATACCTCACTCACAAGATGATTTCAACATGGATTCTTTCTTTTTATCCTTAATCATTCTTCATTACTTCTGATCTGAACTGTAGTGCTTCTCGCCGAGCAGGTTGATTCTGCACCAATTCTCTCTAGAACCTCTTCATGATAAGAATCAACTCTCTGAGTAACGTACCGTCCTGCTTCGTGCCATGGACACGACTCTGATGGTCCATCCACTTATAGCTCAGGGTTCATTAGCGGTAAACGCCCTTCAATATTGCCCAAATTACACGTCTAGTACGAGCACGTCCGGCATCACGACTCGCCATCGCCTTCCCCACATTAATACGAGTAATCCGGGCATACATCAGCCAGTGGAACCTGTCTTAACAGTAATGTCGAAGTAAATCGCATTTTAGCGAACCCCCCTGTATCAATTTCCTTCAAGGACCAACCTCTGTCAAAGAACTATACACATTTAACAATCAGAATATTCTGAGTCACGACACGGTAGCCGTTAGCCAATATACATTCTACAACAGCAGACATAGAGGATTGTCATCGATCCCCATCCTGTAACAAGCTGCGACGAGTTGGCTCTTACTTCACTGACAGACTTTTCTCAAGCAAACATAATCACTGCGGAAGCTCCCACTGTGTCTTACCCTCGTCCTTTGTCAATTATTAAAAGTTATTAAACCTGTTACACTACTGTATGGTATCATGTGTACACGCAATTCTTTTGCGTATGTCCTCTACGTGATATGTAAACACTTGACAACGTTCTTTGCTTCATTAGATGTTCTTGTTAATGTCCTTTCTATTTGTCGTCCTCGGGAAACGTTTCGCCGAACATGTATTCCTTTTGGCAGGACGTTTGTGCAATTGACTTTCTTCGTTAAACTTATTGAACTATTTCCCGGGTCTTCCTTCATAACTTGTTTGCGTGACTCCTCGCGTCTGCTAAAACTTAACTTATGAGATTGTAAGTAATTTTGAACTTACAATTAATTTCAACATTTCTTTTTCGTCTTCTCTTTTTAATAAACATTGTTTGCTAACTCTTGAGATAACAGATCATAATACTTGTCGACTGCTAATGTAATTCATTCAACTCCTCGACGCTCTTCCTTAACTCTAGGCCAGCAGCATAATCCACTCTTTTAACGGGCATCTAAAATCTTCTTTCCATAATATACTTCAATGTTCTCATCGGTAGGAGAGATGTATTAAACCTTGGAGTGTGACCGTCTCAGTAAGATATAATCAACCCAAACAAAGACTTTCTTTACAAGCCTCATAGTTGGATGCGCTCATTTCATCGACAGTGAGCTCGTTGTAGACTTTCACAGCTTTGCCAGTTATCACCGACCCCAACAAATGAGCATATTTTTCCTTCGGGATGGCATTTGCGCATGCTTGTTTTTCAAACAGTGCAATTATCTTCTCAGTATTATTATATACTCTCGTCAAAGTTCAGGAATCTTTTAGTTGGAAGTCACATATCTAGTAGAGCGTTATTTGAACAGAGAGAAGGCTCTGCCCGATTGCTACTGTCGCACGTGTTGTCTCGAATGCCTCTCTCTCTATTTCAATTGCATGATTCTTCTTCGCATTCAACCTTTCCTCCGGTCATCGAATCTGCATTTCATTCTTCATTTCACCGCCTCGCTTCTCCATTTATGAGATCTATAATCTTTGTTCTCCATTTCCAGCTTGAATTTATCTGTTCTTCACATTTCTTTCTCCTTTGCAAATTTCTGTTCCTCAGTCTCTTTCTCTTTTGTAACCTCTTCTTCCTCTAATCTCTCTCTCCTTTAAAGCTTCCCCTCTCGCCGCATCTTCAGTTCATACAACATTCCACGCGTCTTATTGCCATCAGACCCAAACCTGCAAGAGGTTCAATTAAAGCTCTCGTTCGTATCCATGTTTCACAGAATAATCAAACAGTTAGGCCGTAAGTCAGTCTATATTCTTTAATCTTTCCTAAAAACAAGTACTTTCTGATTTTTAGCTTCCTATTTCAGGTCACAAATAAATCACCTGGGTCAGTAACACAACACGGCTCAAGTCTACAGTTGTAAGATTCTTCCTTACATTGTATAGTTTCTGTAACACAAGAATGCAAATGGAAAATTGTAGCTACAAGTGTAATCACATTCTTGTAGAGCCAATTCCGTTAACACAAATTATTAAACTATTAGTTGATTACGAGAAAGGCTGAAGACAAAAACCTGTAGCATATTTGTACAATTCTAAGAACGTGGTTAGAATTTTTTCATAATCTTCTATACAACTATAAAATCTTCTTTTTATTGTAATTTCTGTATTCCTTAATATTTTATTTTTTATTTTTATGAATATCAGTAGCATGATATTTTTTATTTTAAAATATATTAGATTACATTTGTATATAAAATTACATAGTTGATCAATATGATAACTATCCTTTGACCGGTTCTTCGTCTCTCCTGTTACAATATAAACATCCTTGGCTTAACATAAACAAAAAAAGTCTTGGTTAAACCCCCCTCCCCATCACTGTCACAATGCCGTTGCTAGGCGGCTCAAAAAAACTGCGAGTTCTTTAGACTGCGAGACTTTTTTTCTCTTCACAGTCACTCCATCTTTACAACGGTCTCATCCGCCCTTATGGAGTATGCTGCTAGCTCATAATCTGGGGTAGGTTCAGCCCGCGTTTGATTAGGGTCAGTCAAAGGCTAAAAGGACTTATCTAAACTGTCCATTGTACTTTTCTAGTTATCCTGACCCCCCTATCCTCCTGCCCGGCGCCCAGTTGATAGTTGGGTTTACTCCTTTTCCTATAGTACCCGTAGCCGCCAGGTGCTCCAACCGAGGAACTTTTCCCATCACGTCGTCTTAAGCGAAACCTCGATAGCACCAAGGGCCTTGCGCAAATGAAGTTTGTGTTGATTGTTGGAACCTCAGACCCCTAGATTACAAGCACTCAGGACTACCATTCTTTTACCCTGCACCCCATCGTTCTGTGAATTTCATATTAAATCTTCATGTGTTTTCACCATACCTAATTAATCTCAACCTCACACAATTTAAAGACCGGTACTGTGCCACAGTATGACTATAAATTTGAACCGTAGTTTGAAAGTTTTGTTGAGGTGTAACCACTCCCTTGAATAGGGCTTTGCCCGTGAGCCGGTGGTGATTAACTGTAAAAAAAAAGAAAAAAAAAATGAAAAAATGATTATCCAAAAAAAATATTGAAATATATCGATATAATAACAGAATAATTTGAAACAAAATTTTGAAACAGCTGAAATAAAGCCTATTTATGAATTTTTAGAACAATTGTATTCTTTATAATTTTATTGAAAATTTAAGTTAAAGGTAAGAAAAACAAAAAAGAAAAGACACAATCTCGTAATAGAATACAACAAACCCAGAATAATTACCAGAATTGTTGACAAAAACCCGTGTAATCTTTGTCATCCAATTGTACACCAATTTTAACTTGTAGACCTACCGGTCATTAAAAAGTTTGTGTTACAAGGCTTATAGGTATAAGTACAAAAAAAACAAGTAAACCCATGTAAAACTTGTTAGATTCGGTTACAGGACACTGATTGAAAATACACTATAATATATACGATATACTATACTATATAGTCTATATAATATTATATATATACTATATATACATATTTTATATATAATTATATATATAATATATATATATATATATATATATTATTATATATATATCAAACCGAAACTGTAATATGACGAATTTTCAACCTTATAATTGATACAAACAAACCTTTTTTTTCAGTTTCTCCATAGAAGGAACAAACCGAACAAACGAGACGAATGACGGAAGTTGAAAATCAAAAAAAATTGAAACGGATAAGAATTGTAACGTCTTTTACCATTACCGTAACACCCAAAATAACCCTTATTATAGATAATATATGTAATCAAAACCTTAAAATTACCTCAATTGCGTTGGACCAACAAATATAATAATCTAGTATAATAAATACTATATTATATATATAATAAATATAATATATATAAATATATAAGATTATATATATATATATATATATAATATATATATAATATATAATAATATATATATATTATATTTAATATATATATAATATATATAGTAGTATTTATATATATATATTATCCGTGTAAAATTATTTAAGCGGGCAATAAAAAAAAAGTGAAACTGAGTTAATGCTAAAGAAAACAAAATGCGAATATATTTAATAAGCAAATATTTTTCTCAGACCGCAAAAAAAAAAACAACGCAATTAAATTTAAAAATGATCATAAAAAAATAATCAAATTATTAAACAAACACTAACTTAAACACCACAGTGCTTTTTTGAAAAATGCTTTGATACGGTTCGATAAATAAACTTTTATTAACCTATCGATATACAGCCGCTTTTTTATAACTAACGTATGGGGAAAAATAGTCAACCCTTCATATAGATGCTTCTATATTGATAAAGCTGCTTCTAGCTGAGTCCCTTTATCGGCAATCTGAGTGTCGTAATTGTTGCTCGGTTTGAAGACTGCAGATGAATGAATTGTACGTGGAACTACATTAAAAATTACTCCGGCAATTAAGTTAAATAGACTTGGCTAACATAAACGTGAACATGAATTATAATGAATGAATATCTCTTATACATTCCCTAACCGCTATACCGTATTACTCGTTCTTTAATAAACGGAAAGGTTTAGAGCAAAAATAACACAGTAACTCATAGGAAAGAATATTGTTTCTCAAGGACGCTTCAAGTTCTACAGCGCACAGCATAATTCAGTATAATCAACAGAGACATTCAAATAAACTATCAACAAATAATACTAATACTAACCAAGAAAAATCTTATATTCGAATATATAAAATTTCTATAGACGTCAATTCCATCCTTCAAAAACCAATCCCTAAATTCTTAATATACTAATATTTAAGCTGACGTTCTATGAATAATAACGTAATCATACTGAAAATAAATCCCGTATTTATTCCAATCGATATAGAGACTTTGAACTTATTTGTGGCTTTTAATTATTTAATTGACCGCCATCCTCAACTCTTGCCGACTTATTTAGGTGAAACGAAATCAATTAATAGGAATAAAGTATGGTATTCTAAAAGTGCGCCTCTAGCTTATTAATATCTTTGACTCGATATAAAAAACGCATAACGGAAATCAATTAATAATTTAATTAATTTAAAACGGTATGGCTCCCCATACTCTAATTTCGCGTTCTTCTTATTATCAATAGTAATAACTGATAATTGTATGAAGCGGTAAATTAACCCATCCTTTTCTATTTTAAAATATTGCTTTGTTACGTTTGGTCAAAGCGCTTCCAGATAATGGAATCGATATTAATATAATCCAGCGCCTAAGAACGCTTTATCCAAATAAATCGTTTTTCTTATCGCGCTTTACTACTCGATGCCTAGTAACCGATCTAATAACGTAAACTCGAGAATATTCTAGTCCAATTAAGTTCTATTGTTCTTTGTATATAAGATTCGGTATTAATAATAGAAATAATAATATAAATAATATTAATCTTTATTGTTTGTATCGTGTGAGTTCTTTGTGTGGAAATCCCATGATGAGCAACCAGCTTTCACAGAGTATTTTCTGAATATTTCGGCCCGTTTACACCCGTAAGCGTGGGTAGTAATGCGGAGCAATTTCTGCGTAAAGTATAAATTTTGCCTATAGAAGGAATTGTTTCAATGGAAGATATAGTACTTCCAGGGTGGTTCCCTCTTACTTAAATAACGCGGTTTGCAGCTTAATAATAAAAGACCTCGCGTATGTCAAGGCAACAGTATAAGTATACTCTATCCCCGCATGAATAATAATATTTTAACACCTTCATCTACTTCCTGTTTTAGAGTGCTAAACGCTGTTTTTAACTTTATCTGTTATCGAATCCCTTGAAGGAAATAACTGAATAAATTTGGTGAATGGGTGATAAATAAGTCCTTGATTCTCAAGACGCCACATCTAATCTTATCTAAACAATTCAATTGTTGATGTTCTTTATAATCGTTCGCATTGTCTCTAACAAGAAACTGGACATTACTCAGCAATAAAATTCATATGCTGTTTGTCTCCTATCACCTTCTTGCTCTGTTAAATAAAACAAATTAATCTCGATATAGTGTCCGATCCGACTTGCTCTTTACCTATGAAACATCAATAATTCTCTAAACTGCCAATGACAGTTGGTAGGCGAACGGGGTTTACCGAATTAAAGTTAATACTCTCATCAATCAGGTCTGTAAAGATTACGTTATCCAATTCTACTTTTGGTAATAGAGTAACATAACTCATTTCCCTGAGTCGCGGGAATCTGCAGTCGAATAACGATACGGAAGTATATTCTCTTCTAGATGAAAGTCAAAACGTAGCGTTTATGTATCTTTCAAAAAACCTTTTTTAAATAAAACCTCACTTATGCTAGTCTGCGGATCTACCAATTTCGAAGTCATTTCAGAAACATCTCATTTCTCATAAATCTATTTTAAATAAGCTTTTCATTTCCACACCCTCAATGATTCAAAACAATAACAAATTCGTAAATCTTTTAATCTCTAAATATTATTTGATTCTTTATCTTAATTATTTCCGTAAACACGTGAAATCAAAGTATTAATAAAGGGCGGTCGCTACTTTAATTACACGACGACTATTGAGTTAACGTGGTTAGTAGCATCGATTCGTCGCGTTCCGGAGTAAAGGTGTCTAAGTACTCACTTCGCTAAATTGAGATCATTTTAGTGAGCTGAAATATTAAGCGTAGCATGTAAAAGATCTCTCTTTCTATTCGTTTTAAGAGTAAAAATTTTAATTTTTTGGCAAACTACCGTTTTGAAAGAATTCGCCAAATTGTGGCAAAGAGAGAATGTCTAGAAAGATGTTAGACGTACGCCACCGACAAGGTACAGATGGGATGGAATCAACTTGGAGCCAATACTTCTTATTTCTTGGGACCGACATCTTCCACGCCTCCTTCTCTTCTTTCGCGTTTGAGTTCGATGCGCCCGACTCTTATACGTTTTTTGAATGTAAAAAATTTTAAAAATTAATAATTCGAATAAAAAATGAAACGATAAACATTTTTTTAATTTATTTTTTAATCGACTTCTAAACAATATGGCTATAAATATTTTTTATTTATTTTAAATTTTGTAATTATTAAAGCTAATTGTAATCCTAGTTTGAACGAAAAAAATAGAAATTAAAAAAAAATTTCGATAGACGCACATTATATTATAAAATTCATTCAAGGAGCAGATAAAAGAAAGCATGAATTTCTTCAACGTCTGTGCGATGCAAATTAGCGACTCTCTTTACGCCGTGAGCGTCCCCCGTTCGCAACAACTGGCGCATTATTTTAAAACGGAAACAGATTCCCTTAAAGAATATTTAACCTCGAATACCGTTCTCGTCGCCATCGATCTCAGAAATTCTTC
>JABUQX010027676.1:75000-99098 GCA_015478945.1 Trachelipus rathkii | reverse complement strand
TATATAGTATTATATATAATAATCTATTATATAGTTTGCAACTAATTTATATATACTAAACTAATATATTATTATATTTATTATATATATTAACTAATATAATATTAATATATACTATACTATAATATAATAATATATATTAATATAACATAATATATATATATATATATAGTAATATTATTAATATATATACATTACCTACATATATCTCTAACTAATCATTAGACATCCATTAAACTTGATCACAACGATAGCATAAATTAGTACGATGGGAGAACCATTCTGTATAATATAAATGGTAAAGATACTTGAGTTAAAGTTGAGCTCAAATTCGGCTATTCGCATACCATATTTGATACGTGTGTAATATAATACCAAAAATAAGCTACATAGATTTACTGTTCTATTTATTCAGCAAAATATACAATGAAACATCCTTTTTTGTAATAATGACATTTATATATTCTCACAGTATATTATGACCATGATGAGCTATTTATTACAATTATTAATATAATATATAATATATATAATTAATTTTATATATATATAATTATATATATATTATATAATATAATATAATCATATATATATATAATTATATTAATATAATTATATATATTATTATATTTTATATAAATACTATATCTAATATATTAAATTATATAATATTATATTATATATATATATATAATACCTATTATTAATAATATATTATAATATATTTATATTAATTTAATATACATATTTAATAAATAATTATATATTATTATATATTATACTATATTATTATTGTATAATATAATATATATTAATAATAATTATAATATATATATCGTATCATATATATGTATATATATATTATATATATATTATTAATAATAATATTATTAAATTGTATATATAATAATAATCTATACTATATATATATATATATATATATATAATATTATATATATAAATATATATAGTATATATATATAATATATATATATATAATATATATATATATTAATATTATCATATATATATAATATAATACTATATAGTATATATATATATATTATAATAATAATCTTAATATAATATATAATATATAACTTAATACTATTATACGGTACATTATACAATACTTTAATATAAAGGAAGTATACATAATAAGAGAACTAATGTATTAGAAAATCGTAAGAATTATGCTCGTGCAGCCCTTGCCGTGTCACGTGCTAAGCTAACTCTAAATAGAAAGTAATGTAGAGAGTTTATACACAATATTATATATTTTCTTTTTCTGTTAATATATTTTAATGTTAATATATTAATTTTTTTATCATTATATTATATGAGGACTGTAGTGCAGAACTGAGATGAGGACGTAATGGATAGTAGAACTAAGTCCCTAGTTGGATCCCTGAGCTGAAGCCGAAGAGATACTACTGAACTCTTTCCATCTTTAGGCAAGAATTTAATCTGAGAGTTTTAGACATTTAAAAAATATAGTATTATATATAGAGAGAATATATATGTGTAGATTGCAATGTAAATAATCGTAAAATAATTAACTTAGCCACATTGATTTGGAGTTATCAAATATTAATAATATATATATAAGTTTAAATATCCTATTGATTTAAAACTAAAATTCTCTATATTAATATATATACTATAATATATATATATATACTATATATTATATATATATATATAATACTATATATATATTATTATATTTAGTTTAATATACTATATATATATATATATATATAATAAATATATTAATAATATATATAATATATATATAATATATATTATATATATATCGTATATACGTACTGATTCAAAATTTATTGAGTAAAAATTTCGCGTAACTGATCAGAGATGCAAAATAAAAGGTAAATGAAGGTATGAGTGTAGTGCTTAGTTTTGGTAGTTATATAGGTATATATAATACGTTGTTTGTGTACTTTATTACTAAATATTATTGTTATATCTACCAGATAAACCAAAGTAGTTACAAACTCTAAAATTTAAAAATGGGAAGTATTATAAAATAAGTATTTGAGGACGAATAACTGATTCTGATTAATAGGTTAGGTTAAATATACATATTTATTATTGTATGTTAGCTTTAAAATAATTTATGATAACTCACACATAACATTAACTGTTTTATTAAATGAGCATACTACAAATGATTAACTTAAAGTAACATTAAAGATTATAGTTAGAAAATGACCTCCTTATATAGTTCCCAAGCATTACGTCATGAGCCGTTTTTCTCATACGATGTCGGATCAACGTTTCTAAAAAAATCCCTTGAAAAAGATGCACAATAAGAATTCGTAATTCATTCACCACGTATCAATTTAAATCTTTAATCACTTAATGATCTATCACTCAAAGGTAGTCTGATTTAGAGAAATATTATATATAAGGTATATAAATGTATATCCGAAAAGGTATATAATTAAAATATATCTACCAAGGATTTAGGTACTGGTGACCTATTGCATAGGACTCAACTGAAATAGGGCCACCTGACTTATAATCACATTAGATTATGGAAAGGTTATTCTCATCATAGTATTTACGAAATGAGCTAGCACTAAAGTGTGCAGGAATCCCATCATGTTATATCACTACACATTTTTGGCGCAACTCATGAATAAGAGTACTATATTCCAACATGTATAGTAGAGAACTCCATGTTTCAAAATTTAAAGTTAATATATCATACATATATAGCCATTATATAAAGCCTTAGGGATAGAAGTTGAACATAGTTAATATGTAAGCTATAGTAAAATTCCTGAGTCATAATAATGTTTCCTGAGAATAAGCTGGTGTTTGAGAACATTCATGTTTAATATATGGCATATGAGTGACATCTCTGAGCTCTAATAATAGTGTTAACGTTAATGTAAAGTTAACTGTTGTGGTATTGTCGTGTGTCGTGTGTGTGTGGTGTGTTAAGTGTGTTTGGTGTGTCGTTTGTTGATAGCATATTTCTCTCTTAACTATTAGATAAAGATTTATTGGTCATCAGAAAATAACACTATAGTAGAAATTGCTTAAGATAACACATTGAGTCTTTGTGCTATATTCAAGGAGGAATGCTACTCAGTTATATATATTACATATTTTGTATAAATCAACGAGTTCGTGAGTATAGAATAGTTGAATCTGAGAGTTCCAATTGTACAATGAGTAAAGTGCTCAAAGTGGTCTATATGACAAAAGAAATGCTCTTCCTCATATGGAGAAACGTATAGTTTAGTATTAGTGAGTATTAGGAAAAAAAATCGTTTAGCTCGACAATTTTGGATTTTATTATAAATTGCAAGTGTCTGATTGTAATTATTCTAGATTGACACCAATATATTTTTTCTTGGAAAAATATAAGTTGGTTATGTCAAATTCTAAATACTGACTAGATGTCGCAAAGCGATGCTATCCTGAAACACCATATTTAGTGTAAAAGGGTATCATAGTAATTAGTAAAGTTCAGTTAACTGATGCACATATTTCTCAGGAGTATAGTTTCATGTTCAAATATTTCACATAAACGATATCGTATCTCATCTGTATATTTTATATATCTTTTCGGAGGCGCAGCGTGGGGTGTGATTTTTACATTTGTAGCTATAAAACAACTAACAAATTGCAATAATACAAACTGGAGATTAAAGTGATTACTTAACAGGATAGATAAACAGATGCTTTGTCTCTCCTATGTCCCCACTGATGATGGAAAAGGTGGTTTTTAATGGAAGGAGTAGCTGTTTGTGGAAGAGTTGTTAATTCATTTAATGAGCTGTGTTCCAATGTACTCAGAGATTTAACTTTCTCCTTATTAATGAGTCATGGCTTATTAAAGTGTTATAGCCAGTTTGTTCTGCGTACAGACAATCAGATGTTTTTTGGTTGCTTAACATTCTTATACATCAGAGTCATAACGCGTTATGTATGGAATGTGCGCTCAAATGTTTGTAAGGTATATTTCTGGGTTAGTGTTTTATTATCTTCTTTGTTGGGTGTAATTAGCTACACCCGCAACCGTGATCATCCAAATGATAGGGTTTTGTACCTGACTTGCTTTGCGTAGGATACAGAAATATTTAGTCAAAGCACCTACAGAGGCCAGACGGAAAACTGCTAAGCACATTACGCGCAGTAACCTTTATAGGAACTGTTTCGCCTTCATGTTATTGCAGTTTCTGTTCAAGTTACCACAAATTTTCGTACCAACGTTTTGCAGATCGACACTGTTAGGTATTATAGCTACTAGTCTATTATATATGCATCATAACTAGTATTATACAATATATCTATATCAGTATATAATTTAGTATAAATATATTATATAAATATATAGATATAATACTAATATCTATATATATAGTCGACGCTAGTGTATACTAACTATATATATATTATATCATATTATACTATACAATTATATAGTATAATATAGTATCATATCATATAATATTATTATATCATATATATATATAATATATCTATAATATATTATATACTACTATATATGATATATATACTGATATATAAGTATACATATAATAATATACTATGATATACTATATATATATAATATGATAATATACGTGATATATAATAGAGGTTGCATCAACTACATAAGTCCCTCATGTAAATTAGAAGTTATGCATATGAGGCAAGTAAACAAATTAAAAAATGAAGAAGAACATTTTTCTTTATATACCTCCAGTAAATGGATTGCAAAGAATATGTCAAATTTTGGTTGAGTTGTATTCTAATGTTGTGAAAGACATTTGGCGAAGAATTCGGAATCCGATTGTGCGGATTCGGATTGGCTTCAAGCTTTATTACAGTGGATTGGATTCGAGTTCGAGATTTCCCACCACACGGATTCAGAAGAGTTCGGGATGAGATCGCGGAGGTGCCGGATCTCCGGATATCGGATTCGCGGACTGCGAAGATTTCCAACGACAGCACACGGATTCGGATTGGATCGAATCACAAAGTTTGACTGGGATTCGGCTTTCACTGATTATAGTTTTTAGATATAATAGTATATATATATGAGTATAATATATATTTTTATATAATTATATATATTCTAGTATATATATACTATATATATAATAATATATTATACATACGTATACTATATATATATAATATTATTGTATATATAGTACGGTATAATATATACTATAATGATATAGTGAACTATAGTGCTTAAAAGTTAAAATAATGATGAGGTTAATACAAGGCAAAATATTTGGTTATATAATTGATTATTGAATAAAATTATATAGATTGCTCAGAGGAGCGGTATTCTAGGCTTCCTTCTTATCCGAAATAATTGCAATGATAATTCCAAGTCGAAACGTTAATTTGCTTAGACGTAATTAACTAAAATCTGATACTTAAATTAAAGTAATAATCAAAATTAAAAGTGGCAATTTCAATTCTCGGAACTCTATCTACAAAAGACAAAAAAAATTAGAGGAGACAATTGAAACAAAAAAATAAAGTAAAAGACAATAAATTGAACAAAAAATAATGGTAATTACTGGAACATTGCGTTAATTGACAAAGTAAATTAGATCACACAAATTTGATTGAGAAATTGAGAGCATAAAAAATGGTAATTTAAGGAAATACACAATATAGAGATCAGTACTACTGATTTTTAATAATAATGAACTACTAATAATAGATAGATAATAATAAAATATATAGATAATCTGCGCAAAATATAATAATAATAATAATATAATAATTAAGTTCATTAACATTTTACGTAATTAAAACAATATAAAGAGTCAGTAATGAAAAGAAAGAAGTTAACATTTAAATAATAATAAAGCGTATTTGAAAGTAGTTACATTGTTATATGTGTAATAACACATAAACTCAAATAGTATTTACCTTTTCAGATTGTATGAACTAGCGATTAAAAACTTGATTTGTTAGGTCAAGTTCTTGCTTTTTTTTGAGAAATAACTACTAAGCCATGGCAAGTACAGAAATGTATGAGCCCTGTGATGTAAATTTAAAGCATGCGACGCTTCAAGTGCGATGGAGGCTATCTGTTTGAGAATGACGTACTCTCTCGAACCGTTGGTTCTTTAGATAGTTCTGTGGGGATCGGATATGTTTCCTGTACGTGCTCGTCTAGTGAGGTTGGTGGATGTCATGTGGATTCGGTCCAGAAAGTTCTTGGTTGATGGTTGTTAAGGTTCCATCTGCTGTCAAATTCTCTCGTATGCGCGCAATGGTCGAGTGCGTTGGTGCGGTTATCCGAACTCCTTAAGCCGTCTTTGCACTTCCTGTGGCTTTCCGGTAGGTCCAATAGCATTAAGGACAGGAGACCTGTTTCTCTCTTCACAGCTTAGAGGTGATTCTGCGATACGTGTTTAAGTGTTTACACCTGAATAAAAAAGCAGTCAATGTGTAAGTACATTTTTTTGAGACACGCCATCTATATAGTTAGTACTAGTATATATATCTAGTATACTATACGTCATATACTAATATATATATATATATATAAATATATTATAATATACTGAATAATACGTTATATATATATATATATATAATATATAGTATATGATATATAGTAGTCACGTGTTAGTGAGGTTTCGTGAGTGAATCACGTCTTATTTGCATTGCTTCGATCTAATATTTGATTGTGTACTGTAATTTTGTGTTTAATTGAAAGTGTGTTTGAAGTTATTATCAAAGTTCTTATTTTATTTTAGAATTTTATTAAATCTTCCTACTTTGATACCATTTTATCCGTTTTAGTAAAGTTGTACGTACGAGGTTTTAAAAAATGAAGTCTGAGTTGTTAATTTTTTCTTTGTTTTTCTTTTGTTTTTTAATGTTGATGGTACCGGTAGGTTTATTTTAAAGTTAGTACTGTTTATGAAATTTTGAATTTTCGTTTCAGACAGTGGTAAGACGAAGTTAAAAGACTCGACTTACCTTTTTAGAAGATGTTTGATTTTAATGTTAAATATTTTATCCACTTTTGCAATTCTGAATTTATTTTCATTAAAAACTCGATTTTTTTTAACGTTTAAGATTTTTGTCATGAATCGCGATCGAAAGTCACAATTTAGCTTCTTTAACATGTTACGTTTGAAATTTAGGGTTTAGTGTGTGAATAATTTTAGACTGAATTTCAGTTTGTTTTTGGTTTTTTTTTGTCTGTTGTTTTGGTGTCTGTTTGTTTTGTGGTTTTTTGTAGTGTGCATGCAAGATGGGCAAGAGTTGCAAAGAGGCCCTTACGGTCCTCTACAACAGCGTGGCTTGCAATCTACACTCTGGCTGCCGTGGAATAGCACCCTCTCGAACTCTATCCTAACTTTTGCTCTGTTGAGACCCCAGATGGTCGGCATGCATCCTCTAACTGTTTAATATTCCAGCTATAAATTATTGTCATAGTTCCGTCTAAAGGGTGAGTGATGAGTGCGTATGTTAACATAAAAACTCTGTAACGACTGCTCGAAATATGGAATCTCTCTAAGCTTTCGATGTTCTGTCGCTTAAAGTATTTCTTCCTTCTAATCTACATAATCTTGTGGCTTCTGGTACGTGGTTCTCCTAACAGAACAGGATGATTCTAACGCTTTTTTGATACTTTACTGATTCTCACGAACCTGTTCATCTTCTCATGCCAAAATATGCGGTCCTTTAAGGGGATCAATGTACACAATACTGATGGTTTGGTCTCTCATAGCTGATTTGGTGGGGAGGGGCCGAATATTTAGCGTACTCAGAAGATTGGAAGCAACTTAAGTTAAGAACCCACACACATTCGGGATCGTCAACAACCAGTTCTTGAACACGACGTGGACCTATGTTTTCAGACGCACTAGGTCGCTTCTGCTCTGATAAATACACCAGCACTTTCGCTCCTATTTGAAATGCTGACCACAACCTTATAAGTTCTTAATTTTAGTCTTTCTCTCGCAACAGCTCCATCCTGCCGTGCGCGTTTTTCTTGCACTTTGATCGGGCCGATTGGGCCTTGCGTTGGTTCTACGCTAACTATAATTGGGGTGACTGCTTTGTCTCTGGTGACGCTGCGACTTCTGCCGATAAGGTGGGAAGCTGTACAATCGTGATGGGATGATCAGGTTTACTGTGCTTCTTCGACTAATGTTTCTATCGCTCATAATCCTGTCGATAGTGGCTTGTTCTCCTGGCCAGTTCCAGGTAAGAGTGCGGTATCGGGAATGGAAATTCTCGTACTGTCCTATTCCGACTCTTGGTAGTTTCAATTCTGCTAGAAATCGTTGCAGAGGATACTCTACTACTGACGAGCAAAGCGGGCTTTCATTAGAACAAAGTGCCGCTAACCTCCTTGTTCTCTACTCGGAACAAATTCTTTCTGCCTTTGCCAAAAACATCTAGCTAACAACTTCTGATACATCTCTCTTTGCCTCCTCTTAGTTCGCGTGGATGGTTCTGTGCTGAATGTCTCTCACTGAAAGAGGACCAATCTTCTTGCCTCCTATGTTCCTCTGACTCCCCTGATCGATTCTGGGATCCCTCCTATTCCGCCTCTCAGGTTTCCTATTTCTTGTGCCTGTGATTACAATTCGATCGGGTCATGGCTCGCTGAAATCTACGAACGTTAGGAGGCGGGTGGCCCGGATGGATTCCTCCCCGAGTTTTGAGGGGAGTGTGCTGTACGTGGCTTATCCCGCCTCGTTAAGCTTATACTTTCTATGTCGTCAATACTAGCTACTTTCTCATGTTTTGGCAAAGCAGGCAGTGTCCAAAGCCTATTCCGAAAAAGACCTCTGATCCTTCTAATGTCGCCATAATAGTTACTTGTATTTCTATGTCTAAGGATCTTTGAAACGTCTTGCTCAAACTTCATTTCTTAGAGATCATACTGGAGAATTCCTCCTCTGTTCCGATCGCCAAGTAGTTCTCGGCGCTCGAGTCGTGCTGGCGATTCTTGTCTATCTATATGATTTAGTGGTTTTCCGCATTAGGAACTACGGGAGACTTCTGTGGTGACGCTTGAGCATATACAAAGCGATTTGACCGGGTATGGCAACGCGTCACTGCTCTCCAAGCTCCCCTCGTTTGGTTTCCTCTTCTGTTTGCTACTTATGTCTAGCTTTGCTTTCAAATCGCTCAATAATGGGGCTGTTGTTTGATGGGGCGACTTCTTCTCCTTTTTCTGTCAATAGTGGATGTTCCTAAGGGTTCTGTATTATCTCCTACTTTCTTACTACTTTTCCTTAATGATGCTTGCCTCACCTGCAGATGTAGACTCTATTCCCCTCATTAATGCGATGAACTCTGACCTGTCATTCTTCAACTTCATTTCAATTGCTGCGTCCTTTCTTTTCTTCTAGAATTGCTCTCTGTCTAATATTTCCGATGTCTATTCTTGCGCTGAGTTGATAAAATGTTCCGGTGGGTGTCGTCTGAACCGTTGGTTGTGAATTCATTGCTTGTTTAGAAACTCAAGCTTCTACAAACCTTCTCTCTAAGAGCCTTCCTAAGCTTTCTATCTCTTTTCGAGCGTTTGTCGTCTCTCCTGTCGACATATTAACATCCTTGGCCTTAAATACAAAAAATGTTGCTTGGAACCTTCACATCGACAAACGGTTCTAAGGGGCCTCAAAGAAGGTGGAGGTTGTTTAGACTGCGACGACTCTTTTTCTTTCACAATTACTCCAGTTATACAGCTCATCCGCCTTGTATGGAGTACTGCTCTCCGTAGTTGGGGGCTAGTTTCAGCCCGGTCTTGGATAGGGTGAGTCAAGCAGAAAGACTTATCAACTGTGCTGTTCTTTCTAGTTCACTTGACCCTCTATTTGGGCGCGATGTTGGTGTTAATCTCGTTTCTATAGGTACGTACGCAAGTGTCGAGGGAACTCCGAACCGCTGGCACACCTTTACGGACGGGCCCTCGGGTAGCAGCAAAGGGGTGCTGTGTCGGCACATGAGTTTGGTGTTGATTCTGCAGCACTCCAGATGATTCGCTGATTGTCTCCTTTTCCGTGCCGACCCTCTGGTATCGTGTGTGAATTTCTCTCCATCAGTTCGCTGTGTTCCTATTTTTAGTTAATCTCTCAGTGTGTACGAGCCGCGTGCTGTGCCATTGCGTAACTTTGTGTGATGTTGAATTTCGTTGATTGATTTAAACACCCCTCCTGTGAAAATAGGGCTTGCTGCCGTGAGGCGGTGGTGATACGTAAAATCTATATAGTTATATATATATATATATACTACATATATATTATATATCTATATATGATATATATATATAGTATATATATATATTCTATAACTATTTTGATATATACGTATATTTAATTTATGTATAAACACTTTTTAGAGATACATGGTACAGACTTGAGTGCTGAAATCATGAGCTGATTGCTATGCTCTGAAGAGTATCTAATAAAAAGGTGTGCAGTACACCGCGAGGAAGCGTTGTTGATCATAGTTTTTCATGTATATAGTATATAATACTATATATATATATATATATATATATATATGATATAGTATATATATATATATATTAAGTTAGTATATATATATTCTTATGTATATATATATATATATATTTTATATAATATAAATTATATATATTATCATATATATATATATATTATATAATATATTACTATTATATATAATATTATATAATATATATATATATATATATATAGTATAGTTATTTTATATATATGTTCTTATATTTATATATATATGCTTCATTATATATATTATATAAGCTAAACTATATATATATCAATTATATATATATATTATGAGTATATAGTATACTGTATATATATATACTATTGTAGTATAAATTAAAATTAGTTTTAATCTATAATAATAATAGTATTATAATTATATATATAATATAGTATATAAATATATATGATATCATATGATGATTATAAGATAATAATAATTATGATATATTAGGCAAATTAATTACTATATAGATTATACGTATATATATATATACTAGTATGATATCCAGTTTGCTTTGTACTGCATAATTGTTATATTCTAAGGTAATTTTTGTAGAAGTAGACTTCAACTAGATTGCAATTCTCTTCACCAGCTCTCTGCGGTCAAGAAGATCAGAACTGGATTCAAAATCAATTATTTTTCAGTTATGTGAACAGAGCTTTTCAACTGAATCATTAGACGTATCATATAGAATATATTTATTTTTTCGTTTATTATACACTATTATAATATTATATAATATATAATATATTATATATTATATTATTATAATGTATTATAGTATATAATATATAATAGTATATATATAATATCTATAGTGTATTATGATATATATATATATAATATTATATAATATTATAGATATACTATGAATATTTAACTCTTATTTTACTTCTGCCCTGCCAGACCAGGAGCGTGCCAGCCGTCTTGGGCGGTTGTCACAGGTTGAGTAAGGAAGATATAGGAGAAGTTCGCAACGGGGGGCGGCGAGAGCGAAGCATGCCCAGGAATGAGCTGCTCTGAATTGGGTCTTCGGAATGTCACATCTGGTGGCGATGGGGGAAGGATTAGCAATTGCGTAGTTGTGAAGCATCTATTATTTATAGTTGTGAATAGTTTTTGGGTGGGTGACCTGATCTGCTCGGGCGAAGGTCAATGTTGGTCCTTTCTGGAACAGTGTTTCTTCTAATTGAGGAATTGTTGGGGGAGGGGGAGTGTTAAGTAAGATTAGTTAGTTAATATGTTTTGTAGAGTAGTGTTAGGTTAGGTACCATTGATGTGTAAGCATAACGCTATTTGGAGGGGGAGGGAGGAGGGGGGAATAATGTGTTCTTAGATGTCATTGTGGAATTTCTGGTGAGGGGGGGGATTGTTTAGGTCCGCTGGTGCCGGGAGGGGTTGGAGAATTTTTGGTGACATGGGTGGGTGGGTTGGATTCAGGGTTTTCTGGTAGAATTGTCCCAACACTCAGGGGTGGAGATAGAAGGATATAAGTATCTGTCATAGTAAATGTATGGATGGGGTAAGTTTTACGTGCATCCAGTGAAATTCTAGTGGCGCTGTGTTTTTTGTGTGATTTGTAATTTTTTGAGTAGATTTTGATGAGGCGGGAACATGCGGGGGACATAGTTTTCTATCTGTTCTGTAGGAGTCTGTGTATTAAGTATGGTGGTAAGTGGTGTGTTTCCTGTCTTAAAGTTATGCTTTGGGAAGGTTCGGAGGGTGTTAGTTCGTTGGTTGATGAGGTAACTTTGGTCGAATGGGGGTGTGGGGGAGGAACTTCATGTGTACTGTCTCATATGGTAAGTCTCTTAATAATTTGGGGTTTGTTTAGGGGAGGGGATTATTTGTTCAGTCGAAACTATTGGGTGAGGGAAACTATGGTGGGTCGGTCGCGGGTTCTGGATGTGTGCACTACGACGACTTTAGAGGGAGGGTCGGTCATGTCTTTGATGAGTAATCAAGTTTCTAATTGGTTGTAATATTTCTTGGTTGTGATGAGCTGGCTATACTTTACATCTGGCATGTTGGAGAAATGAGGCTCGCATATCATTGCGTATGTGTAAGTTTGGATTGGATGGTGTGTAGGGATGGGCAGGTTTGCTGTGCATAAAATTGAAGAGGAATGGTAAGAGAGTATTGGAGCCTGTGGGAGCCGTTTTGTATTTATGGAGTGTGGAGAGGTTTTTTGTGGATGAACTTTGCTATAGAACGGTTAGTGAGTAACAATTAGATAAAGCATTATTTTTGTAGTTAATTCTTCTAGGGGGGATTGGAAGATTTTTTGAATTAGATTGAGTGTCAAAGGCTTTGTTAAGGCTTTGTTGATGTCGTATTGCTGTGTAGAATGGATTATTTGGATGGGGATGGTTTTGAAGCCAGTTGATGAATGTGTTGGGTGAGGGAGGTATGGGCTGTAGTTGTGGATGGTTGCTTTTAAAGCCATGTTGGAAATTTGGGAGGTAATGTGAGGGGAGATTTTGTTTAATAATTAGTTTCTCAGCAGTTTATGAGGAGAGGAGGGAATTGCTGGGCTGTAAAAGTAGGGCGGGAGTTTGGGCGTTTTTCTAGGTTGATTTTGGGGTATGAGTGCTTGTTTCCAGATTGAGGGTATATAGTTAAGTTGCCCAGGATTTGTTGAAGATTACTGTGATAATTAGAAGTGCCTTTTCACCGAGGTGTTTAAGATGTAGGTTATGAGATTGGAAGTCTGGTCATATATATATATAATATATAATATATATATATATTATTTATATTATATATATATATATAATATATATATATATTATATATATATTATATAAATATATCGCACGTTATAAACTATATGAGGCTGCAATGTTTTGTATGTAACTAGGGATGGTTTTGATTGATATTTAAAATATTTCCTACCCCCCATAGAAGTCGTAGAAGTGAAATGAATTCAAGTTCCTATTTTTATTATTACTACAACACAGACCATCATTACTAGTAATGCTATTACCGCTGCCATTAATGTTGCAAATATGGATGTGTCGCCGCTCCCTCCTGTAGTTATCCATCCTCAACATGCTTTAATTATTGTAAGTACAGCTACTCCTAAACTATTTATGAGCACTACTGTGAATTTTCGAATGAATTGCAGTAATTATTATGCGCAACTCTGCTATTGTCATCTATTATCCATAACACCAAGGAGGACCTAGAGCTTTGGATATTGAACGCTTTTATCATGCAAAGCAAAATATTTCTCTTTTACATGGTTATAAAGAACGATATGGAATGATTTTTTTTTTTTTTTTTTTTTTTTTTTTACAGATTACCGACCACTCACGGTGGGCCCTTTCAAGGAGGGGGCGAAATAAATATTGCAGCATGAAGATCCACCAAGCCTAATGCAAATGCTCTTAGGTGAGCGATGACGTAGGTTTTAAAGAAAAGGAAGATTAAATACAGTTTGGAAACAGAAGATCGGAGGAGTTCCATCACAAGAACAGAGTGGCTGTGAACAAGAAGGGCAGACAAGCAAGATCTGGGATCTTTCGATGCTCAAGCAAATATTCATCGAGAGGCATGTGGCACCCCTTGTATTTAGAGGGCGACGCAATGGAGGTGTTGTGTGCTTTCCCAAACTCCTCCCTGAAGCATTAACACATTTAGTAACACGTCCTAGAAGTAGAGGGTCAAAGAGAGTTTGAAAGTAGGGGTAAGCTTATTAGTCTTTTAGATTTAGACTCACTTAATCCCAATAGAAGGGTGGAGCGGAGCTCCCCCAGATTGTGAGAAATGTATACAAGGGCGAATAAGGCTCCTGCCTATATAACTGGAGTAGCTTGCAAAGAAAAAAATTCCGCATACCTGAAAGAACTCCCTTCTTTTGAGGCCACCTTAGCAACCATTTGTGAATGAGGTTTCCAAGACATTTTTGTTTCTGTTCGATTCAGAATGTTTATGTGTCCAACAGGTGGACTTTAGACGTCGATAAAAATGGGAAAGTTAGGAGTCGTTTCTTTGCACGAGGAGTAATGCTTAAAACGAAGTTGAGTTTTTCAAAGAGTTGACTTTCACAAGGTTGCGCGTGGCCAGCTGCTAAATAGTCATCCAGGTCGGAATGAATAGAATCGGAAAAGCTAAAGACGAGAGGCATACTCTAGATGAAAGATGGGAGCCAGATTTTGAAACGAGCGAAGAATGGAGAGTTGAGTCCTTCGGATAAGAGGAACAGAGTTAAGATAGTACAGCTGACGAATACTAAGAGACAAAGATTTTATTTTGTGTTAGGATTAAAACAGAACCTTGAGGAACACAAATATATAAGAGGAAAGGAGGAAGAAGTCGCTCTCATGCAACGAGTGCTCGATATGGAGCGACCCAGAAGAAACTTCGACAAGTAGTTAGCAAATGAGAATGGATGAATCCCAAGGAAGGGAGCTTAGAGAAGTACGTATCTTGCGATGCATACTCGATCAATCAAGCCTTTGCATATGTCTGAGCGCCAATCCACCAACACTTCCGCCATATACGTCTAAGGGCAGAGACTGCATAAATCAGTTAGATAGGATTATAATGTACCAGTTGCCTCGTAGCGTCTGAAAAGCCATACCGGTGACCTGAAGAAGGGATATAATGACTCCAGATGATCCAGGAAATGAAGAGTTAAGAAGAGTTTCAAGATTTTAGATATAGATACCAAGTGAGAGCTATATGGATCGTAGTTAGAAGGATCAGGGCTGTATCCTTTTTCGGGATTGGCTGGACATATGCGCGCTTCCGCCACTGAGGAAATGTACTAGTATTTAAGGCATAGAAGAGTAGATGTTGAACGAGGACAGGGGCCCAGCCTTCGGAGCACAGCTCCCTCAAAAACGGGGAGTAATGCCAATCCAGGCCACTAGCCTTCCTTGATTGTTCAATCGGATCTCAAATCCATGCACGACTATGCGTAATCGTTATCTGGGAAGTAGCATTAGGTAAATCCTGAAGCATGGAGAAGAAGCAGGAGGAGGATGCGAATCAATCCAGGGTTAGAATTCAGCAAGAGCAAAGGAGGCCGAATAGAGATTAGCCTTTCAGTAGGAAGTTTAGCCTACAAGAACCGTCAGAGCGAATAAGGTGAGGAAAGGCAGATTTACAAAAGTTATTAGAGATGTTTTGGCAGAGGCCAAATTTTTAGTTACATACTCAGTCAAGTAGGTTTTCTCACTTTTCTTTGGTGAGCGCTCTTAGCCTGTCTGAATAATAAGCCCTGCATCGATTCGAGCAGAATGGCAAATTAGTAAGATGTGATAGGAAGAATCGAGGTTTATTCCAATGCCGATAGGACATGTCTCTCTAATTGGATTTTGAGCTCAGAAATTTCTATGCGACCATTGGTTTTTTTGTGGAGAAAGATGATTTAGTTTGAATAACAGGGAATGAAACTCGCTCATTCCTTGACGATTTACGCCCCTACTTTTCAAGCATTGAAGCGAAGCATCTCGAGTCAAGCAAGGATATCACTCCAAGTAATATGTTTGCTAAGATAACGTACGCAACGCCCTCCAATTAGCTCGATTAAATGTGATAGAAAGGTGCGTTTTGCGGATAAATAATGATACCTCGGAAAGTTTTGAATTAAGAGCTAAGGTGCCGAAGTCAGAGTTACCGAATAGAGGGAAAATGGTGTATTATATACTCGAGATAGGATTAGTGGTGTAATCACATAAATATAGCGTGCTTAGAATTGGTTATAGCTGACGATCTGGTTTGGTAGGTTCTTCTTAATTTAACTGGTTCCATGATTCTTTGAATTCTGAAATGTTTTGCCTCACTCACTCCTGCATACTAGCTAATGAAGAGAAGCTCCACCACTCGGTGTGATTGTAAAACGTTGAAATCCACCTAAACTTGAGTGATCTCAGCATTTGTGGGTAAGAGGAAAGTCTCAATGAAGTATGTAGAGTGAAAGATAATTAAATGGAGGTTGAACATCTGTTCACCGTTAAGGGGAGCATTAGTATAGCAGAACACAAAGATAATATGGTATAGTAGGGAGAAAGTATTTTAGAAGCCATAGAAACATTCGAAATTTAGGAATCAGATCTCCAAGACGTGTTTATCAGGAGTGCTTACATGTTTATAATAGGCACGACGTCTCAACCAATGTTAAGCTATCTAGAAATTATGAGAAAAAGTTATAGTTGGAGATATTAAGTTTATTTGAATAAGAATCCCTGGGTAGCTGGGTCTCAGACAGTATCAAAATGTCATAGGTAAGATCTGAGTTCGCGAGGTTGATATTTCCCCACAGATGTCTCGGTTAGTTTCAGGCCACTGACGTTATGCATAGTCAATGAGAACCCAGCTGCAGCTCCACCACTGACAGTTCTTCTTGACTCTAGCTTCATCTCCAACGACACCCACGTCAATAATACACACAACAATGATCTATACCAACCCACTCCATAAATGCCCATGGATTGGGTTTTTTAACTAAATTAAATACAGTCACACAACATAACCACACACAGTCAATATACATCAGATCTCGAAATCAGAAAAAAATGAATAAAGTAAAAAAATAAGCAAATAAATTCTATTAAAACCTTAAAAATGAAAATGCGGGTAGAAAGGTTCTTTTTTTCTTTAGAGGACATGTTCAAAGAGGAGAATATTACTTTAGGTATAGAAAAGTTACAAATATTCTTTAGGTTTGTAGACCCAAATGGATCTGCTAAAGATGTGATAGATGCCAGGAATTATTGAATCTGATGTCATACTTCAAGTGCCCGAGCCCAGAGAACATCGGTCTTGTTTCTGAAAATAGGTGTCATTTCTTCTCGAGTGGGACATTGTTATCGTCAATACACTGAGCACTTTTGTAGATGGAAGAGTATTTATTGGGGGAATATATTAATTTAAGTTCAGATACTATTCATTTCAATTCTCACACAAAATTACAAAATTCTACAAGTAATACTCATTGCACCATTACCAGAGTGTAAATGCAACTACATCATCCACTGGACTTTCTGATGCTGAGATCAGTAAAGCCTACAGAGAAATATTATTCCCTACCTTCAACAAAGACACTAGCAAGTTTGTTTTAAAAACCCATCGCTATTAGACGAAATGCCAAATTTCTTTGTTAAAAATTGAAACACTATCTGTCTTTCAAATTATAAAGTAGGAACCTGCCGTTTATCTACTTTTCTATTAAACTTAAGAGGACAGTCCCTCTTACGTTTATGCTAGACTTTATAGGTTCCCTTATAAATATCTTCAACATATATGCGATTGGGTAAAAAATTCTAAAAAAGGTTTACATAGTACCAAGTGATTCTCCGAGTTCATGTTCTCTACTTTTTATTTCTAAGAAAACTAGGGATAAAATGAGAGTTGTGATTGACTATATCTAGACACTTTACAGTTTTTTAACGCACGAGGATACTACCAATTCAAAGTCTTACCACAATGACTAAAGAATGCACCTTCAATCTTCAGTGGAATTATGAAAATATTCCTGTCCGGTCTACTAGATGTCGTATATTTTTTATTCATCGGTGGCATACTCATACTAATATAGATATTACTAGCCACTATAGCCACTTAAATAAGATCTTTGAAGTTTTAAGATATGCTAACTTAAAAATATGACTGGATAAATGTTCATTTTTCAAAACCATTATTGCATTCTTAGGCTTTAAAATAAGTGAGAAAGGGCATAACCCTGACCCGTATAAATTGGAAGCAATTAAAGGATTTAAAACTTCAACTAACGTTGATGAAGTTTTCTCAGTTTTACTATTTTTCAATTATTTCAGGAAGATAATTTCTAACTGCAGCTTCATTTCTCAACACATAACACATTTGATAAATAAAATGCTATGTTTTCACATTTTCTTAGAAATTGGAACATTAATCAGCTTAAAATATTTAAACAAAAGCTCTTACTTAATCCTGTTCTTTCTTTTCCGGATTCCTCAAAGCCGTTTTTGCTGTCCAACGACGCATCTTCCATCGGAATTGGTGCTGTACTAATCCAATTGGATTCAGAAGAAAACGAAAAACCTTTAGCATTTACTTCCAGAATGTTAAAAATTGCAGAAAGAAATTACTGTCACTGAAAAGGAATCACTTATTATAATACATGCTCTATAAAAATTCAAAAAAAATATATATATCGTTACCCTCTCAAAATATTTACGAACAATCTATCTTTGGTTTTGCATTTTTAGACATAAGCAAGTTTACGGGCATTTGGAAAGCTGGAATCTCAAAATACAATCGTATGACCCCGAATTCGTCTACAGGAAAGGACTTTGCAATATGGTTCCTGGCAACCTTTGAAAGAATCCCGCTCCAGACAACATTGAATTCTTCCGAACCTCCTGAAGATTCTTTTATCAGGTACTGTTGTTAGCAATTCCTTAAAAATCACTTTCACTTCTAATAAAAAAATTTAAAACTACAAGGGAAACCTTTAATCGTGAGCAAAAGAATTATAAAAGATTGTAACAAATCAAACAATGAATGGAAATACTGCCAAATTCTAATTAGCGTTTTCATCACCTTTTTGTTAATGGATCACTGTAGTGTGCCACTTCAGATAATTGATTTCTCTTTCAAGTTTCGAATTAGCTTATCTGCAAAATTATATACCTTTTTCATAATGCACTCTCTGCAGGCCATTCGGGTGCTGAACACACTGAGAGGGTAATACGTGAACAATATTCGTTTCATTACCTTTCATCAAGTATTACACAGTTCTGTAAACAGTGTACTTCATGCTTAAAAATAAAAGGAAATAAACCACGTCCTGTATCTATAGATATTTATCCTTTGCCGCTTTCACCCTTCTCCAGAGTTCACATGGATACAATTGGACCCTTACCAAATATAAATATCTTCAAGTCTTTAAAGATGCTTTAACAAAGTATTGTGTACTATACCCTGTTGTGTCTGGTGATGGAAAGGCTGCTGCATATGCCTTTGCAAATAGGATCATGAATTACACTACTTCCAAGACTCTCTCACGGATAATGCCAGAGAATTCACATCTCACTTCTTCAATGAATTCTGTAAAATGTGGAAAATTAAGAATATTACAATTTCTGTAAGGCTTTCAAGCTTGAACAGTTTGGTGGAACACAAGAACAGAAACATAGAGAAAGATCTACGTCATTTTGTCTCAGATAATCATGATGACTGGGGTAAGTATTTCGTGATTTTACAATTAGCTCTAAGCTCAACCTATAACTATGCTATAGGAAATACTCCTCATTTCTTTATTGTACTTTTATGTTAAAAGGTTACCATACGATATTCCCAATTATGTTTCTCCCTTTGCAAATTAACCAAAACCTCCCAAGGAGCATTTATATAATTTTAATGTAGAAATGTATGAATGAGCCACAAACATTAGAAATCTAGCACGAACATAGTTACAAGCGGAAACTCAAAAGATTGCACCTAAGCAACAATCTACTGCTTTGATTAGAAAAGCTAAAATTGGAGATTAAATTTAATTGCTTTCTATTAAACCTGTATACCAATTCTCCAAATTAACGAAACGCTGGATAAATCCTTATTGAGTAGCTGTTTTTTTCAAGTTTAACAAACATATATATAGTTGTTTCGTAACTAATAGTTATCTCTCCAAATAATAATATAATA
Source organism: Trachelipus rathkii (assembly GCA_015478945.1). NCBI lineage: Eukaryota > Metazoa > Arthropoda > Malacostraca > Isopoda > Trachelipodidae > Trachelipus > Trachelipus rathkii. The sequence goes on along the minus strand of JABUQX010027676.1, from coordinate 78,929 downwards.
TGATACAGATATTATTGCTATATATATATGATTTATATCATATATATATATTATATATATACTATATAATATTATATATATATTATCATAACTATATATATATATATATATATAAATATATAATATATATATAATAAAATATATATTTATATATATATAATAATATATTATAATTATAATATAAATATATATAGATTATATATATATTATTTATATATATCATTAGATTAATATTATAGTTAGGTATAGAGTCAAGTAGGCGTATTTCCAGAGAATTTCTCTTTAAGATGACATAGAACAAATTTAGGTGATCCTATATATATAAATATAAAATAGAATATTATATTATATAAGCTATATTAATATAATATATCCTTCTCCTTATACATATACATTATATTATTATAGTATATCATATATATTTATTTAACTTGGGTATTGAACTATATATACAAAGGGGTTTCACTATAGTAGCAGATGTAAGAAAAAAATCTTGGGAAAATCTCTCCAACGAAGATTTTGAAACCGTTGGTGGTTATAAATTTAATCGAGCATCTGTAAACCATGAAGACGTTGAGCGAGTTTCCGAAGATACACATCTTCTAATTTTTCTGTTATTCATATGAGTTTCGATGTGAGATTAAGAGAGCGTAGGGGTTAAGATGGAGTCGACTCCATTTATATAAGATTACTTATTCATATCCACAATAGGTATATCGAGATCCGTGACAAGTATAAAAGGCGGCGTCAGGTGGCACGCTGGGTGATTTAACGCTCATTTGGTTTTGGAGCAGTGAACCACGGTGTTCAAAATTTCCAGTATTTGCCAACACCAGAATGTAAACATTATTTGAAATCGCTGACTTGCGCAACAAAGAACTAACGCATCTGATTGGCTGCTTTTCGGGCGACTCTGTGCTGTGATGCCCATTCAACTTCCATAATCTCCAATTCTGCTTGTTACTAAATCTCAATTCATGGCTTTCCGGATAATCTTCCTTGTTAAGATAATGATACACGAAAGTGATTATCTGTCTACGATAGTCAAGAGACGAATGTACGAGACGACCCGTTGATATGAACAAAGATTGCCAAGGAAATTGGTAAAACCTCTACTCCTAATGCTGGATTTAAAAGTATCCGAAAAATGGTATAAAAATGGGAATGGCGATAAAAGTCCTGGTGGGTCGCGAGTAGAGAATGATTGTTGGGGTCTGAAGTATTTTTAGGAACTTTGTTAATTGCTTGAGGTACAACAGAGCAATTGTCAATACTCACTTCATAGATTTAGATCGCCTACTCACTGTTCTTCAAAAATCAGCTGACTAATTCCCTAATGTTGCACATTTTTCTCTGAGGTATCAGTTTTAGTTTTAACTAATGGAACTACGAGATTTGTTCTCTCATTGAGGTAAGATATGAAAATTAATTAATAAACTTCGTGCACTTTAGATAATTATTAACGAGGATAATGAAATACTTAAATTTGTGTTTAGTGGGTCTAGTGACACATTTAGGGGGGGGGGGAGGCCATGGCCCCCCTGGGCCCCCCCTAAATACGCCTTATTTTTATATATTAAATAATTAGTAAATATTATATATATATAATAATATATAATAATAGTATAGCTATATATATTATATATATATAATATGATATAATATTATATATATTATATATATAATTAATATATTATATAATATATTATAATATTATATATATAATATATATATTATAATATATATAAATAGTATAATATATATTATTATATAATATATATCTATATATATAGAATATATATAATATATCATGTATTACGATAAAGAGAGAAAAACAAAACGGTACCCGACTTAAAATATTTCAACACAAAATTGAGAGATCGTGAGGGTCAATTGAGAAGTAATTTCGTATATGCCAGTCTCAATATATCTATTAGTGGTTGAAGTAAAGTAAGGTTTAAATTTTGGAACTTCTTTCATAGGTCATGGCAGTAAATCCCTAATTCACCTTACAAAATCATGGAGTTTTGAGCTTGTTGTCGTTATAACTGTCCCGTTATAGAAAAGAGCAAGTTCCTCTCCGAAGCTGACAACTTACGAATTTATTAAAAACAAAAAGAAAATATATTGGTAAATGAACATATACTTCTCACGGTGCGCCAAGAATTGTTAAAATAAATAATTTACCGAGATTATAGTTTATTAAATTATTATTTTCTATGATTTTTTACTGTATTTTAAATAAACTTATCGTTATAAACTTAGGTAGGTTTAAAAAAAAAAAGACTTTGGAAGATTAACTTCCAATCCTAAAAAATAAGTGTATATTGCACTACCCCGCTAACTATTGAGATTACAACTTAGATATTATTTTGATTTAGCCTCTAATCGTCATCGTCATCGTCATCGGAAAAATTTCATAATCGTCCCATCACTACTTATAATGCTTCAACAGAAGCTTTATGGAAAAATCCATCTCTAAAACTTTTAAATGTAATATCAGAATTATAAATGTTAAAAAGAGGATGGGGTTCATGGGTTGTGTTTGAACTATACTGAATTTTCATCTCAAATGAATGTCTTCTTATAGTACTTACTCTATTTATGACATAACTATATGTAATATACAGTGATTTCGAATATGTAAATTAAAACCAACACCAAAGTTACTATTTTTAACAATTTCTCTATCTTTATCAATGACAATAAAAAAAATGTTTAAGAACTCATAATTTAACGTAAAATCTGTGTATTAATTACTGAATTGAATGTCAAGACATTTATTTCATTTGGATTCTAGGATATGAGGAAATAACGCTGTAAGATGTAGTAGATGCTGCTGCTAAGGATTCTTTTATTATTTACACTTGCTACTTTAAAGTATTCAAACATTAAATTTAATATATTAAATAGCAAAGATAGAAACTTGTTGGAAGACGCTTCGAATCAGTGCAAATGTCTTTCGTCATCTGTTTGACATCAGGTCATGATTAAGCATTGATCTAGATTCTAGATTCTAGATTCTAGATTCTAGATTCTAGATTCTTGCTCTAGTCGGCTAGAGCAAGACTTTATTTTCCTTTGTTAGCAGTGCTTCGTCTATTCTAGAAAACTCCATGTCAAATCAGTGCCATAATTATTCAACAAGACTTATTCTAAAACATATTTTTATTGATTGCTTTACTTGATCATCAGATAAATATTAACAGCAAATTTTGCTTTGATTATTCTATTTTTCTATTATTCTATTAATCAATTCTATAAAATATTCTTGCATGATCCTTTTCTGAAACTTTACAATTTTACATTTTTTTAGAAGTTAATTTATTTGATGTCCTTTCATAATATCCACCTGCATGTTGGATCATTCAAATTAGTTGCGCAAACCATTGGCTGTGTACATCAAATTTATAAATATGAAAGAATATAATTAGCGAAAAACATTGCAAGAAAAAAAGTTGTAGGAAAAATTCCATTCACATATTACTTATTGGTGAACTATCATTGAATTTGACCGAACGGAGCTAAAATTGACCAAATCCCCGAGACCCAGAGACCCAGAGACCCAGAGACCCAGAGCACCCAGAGACGCAGAGACCCAAGAGACCCGAGCCCCAGAGACCCCAGAGACCAGAGACCCAGAGACCCAGATCGGGTTGCATCACTAATATATATATATATAATATATATATAATATAGTATATATATATATATAAGCTAAGAGGTATTGATACTTATATATATATATATAATAGTATATATATAATATATATAGTATATATAAATATATATATAACTATATATTATATATATAGTATATATATATATATATATATATAAGTATATATATAGTATATATAGAGGTATATATATATATTATATATATATATAATATATATAGAATATATATAGTATATGCCTATATATAG
>JABUQX010027676.1:47500-52500 GCA_015478945.1 Trachelipus rathkii | reverse complement strand
AAATAGTCTAATATAACTAATACGCGTATAATATCTAATATTAAACTATATAATATATTATAAATATATATATATTTATATATATATAATATATACTATAGTATATTATATATATATTATATATATAATAATATATATATATATATATATATAATATATATATTATATATTTATGAGGAGAGTCAGCGGCACTCGAAGCGATAAAGACCTCCCATTGGGCTTATGGATGGTGAGTAGGGAATTTCCTTGACATTCTAGTGTCCAATGGTTCACCTTTCTCTATTGCGTTCATATCCACACTCCTCTTCCAGACAACACCTTACAGATATTACCCTGTATCCCTGTGTGTGGGAGAGAAAGAATTACCCACAGCGAAGTTTTGCATGCCGTAGAAGGGGTCTAATGGAACAGTGGCAGTTGGCTTGGCTGCCCACTACCACTTATCTCTTGCCAGGAATGCTAATGCACTACTCGGAGAAGGTCGTTATCTCTGTAAGTGACCTTCTATCTTTCGGTGAAAATGTATGAATCGTATGGGTACAGAGGAATAAATGATGAGGAGAAGAGGAGAGAGGTGATGGATGGTCTTTAGAAAGAGTAAATTTGATTTGCTCGCTGCAAATAAAACAAAGATGAAAGGAAAATGTGAAGATAAGTGATGTGGTATGAAATGTGTGTGTGTGTGCTGGTGTGGAAAGGAATTAGAGGGAGGGAGAGAAAGAGTTGCGATTCTGACGAGTGACATGTGGCACAGAGCTATCGTGGATTTTGTTTGTGTGAGTACTAGAATTCTAATGGTTAAATTTGTTTGAAAAGGTGAACGTATTTGTGGTTGTGACATATGGTCAATCTGAGGATAATGTTGAGGGGAGTGCGATTTTCTTGGATAATCAGAATGATGTTTTGAATGAGGTGAGTGTGAGCTTCAGAGGGATTGTGTTGGGTTACCTAAATGGTTGGATAGTTGCTCAAAAAAGGGATGGAATAACAGGTGGTTTTGGGGTGTAGGGAGAAAATAAGAATAGGAGTAAGGTGATTGATTTCTGTGAGGAGAGAGGTATGTGTGTAAGTAATACTTTCTTTAAACACAAGAGTATTCATAAGTATACTAGAGTTAGTGTAGGTAGAGATGGTATCGAAGTGAAAAGTATGATTGATTTTGTGCTGGTGAAGATGTTGAAGTATATATTGGATGTTAAATCAGTGAGGGGTATTGATGGAATTATCGGAGCATTATGTTGTTCTATGTAAAATTAAGTTAGTGGAGGCTTGGATAGAGATGAAGGTGATAAGGAAGGAAGTGGGAAGAATTAAGAGTGAGAAGTTAAGAGAACAAGGCAATAAAGATAAGTATTTAAGAGCGCTTGCAAATAAATCAGATGAATGTGAACAAGTTGAAACTGGACAAATTTGGATGCAAATGAAGGAATCTTTTGTTAGAAGTGAAAGAGAAGCATGTGGATGTGTTAAAGTAGGAAATAAGAATATTAATAGTGTGTGGTGGAATGAAGAGGTGATTCAAGCGATTAAAAGTAAAAAAGAAGCCTGGTTGAATGTACTAAAAGCCAATGATAAGGTCTCAAAGGAAAGGTGTTTGAAGTTATATAAGGAGGAAAAAACGGATCTAAAAGATGCACACGTAGTAGGAAAAATGAGGTAAATGAACAGTTTAGAAGGAAGATGAATGGGAACTTGCAAGGAATTAGGAAGCTCCTCTGGAAGAAAGTCCGAAGGTTAAGAATAAGAACTACTGGAATCTGCTTAGAATAATGAATAGAGGTGGTGCTTTCGTAACTGATGAAATGGATGTGAGGAGAGTGTGGAGAGAACACTTCGAAAATCTGCATAACATTGGCAGTGATGTAGAGGTGATAGTGAATGTGTGTGGGTTTGATGTTATAAGAAGGAACATGTAATTTGGGTATGAGGTAATTAGTAAGGAGGAGGTAATGGATAGAGTGCTAAAGTTGAAAAATGATAAATCTGCATGGATAGATGAAATTACTGGTGAAATGTTCAAGAATAGATGCGAGATGGTGATTGAATGAATTTGGAAGTTGTGTAACAAAGCGTTTATGGTTCCGAGGAATTGGAGGACAGCAGTAATAACTCATTTATATAAGGGTAAAGGGGATAAAGGGAACTGTAGAAATTATAAATGACTTAGTTTATTGAGTGTTGTAGGGAAAATATATGCTGGTATTTTGGGTGAGAGAGTGCGTCGAGTGACTGATGGACCGATTTTTTAAGAACAAGGGGCGTTTAGAAGTGGTAGAAGATGTGTGGATCAAATCTTTACATTGTAACAAATGATTAAGAAAATGAGAGAGAAGAAGAATAAATTGCATTTAGGTTTTATGGATTTGCAACAGGCCTATGATAGGATTAATTGGGAAGCCTTATGGCAGGTGTTAGTGATATATGGTGTTGATGGTAGGCCTCTGAATGGAATCAAAAGTATGTATGTCGATAGTGAAGCGTGTGTAAGAATAAATGGAATTGAAAGTGATTGGTTTAATATTAATAGCGGAGTGAGGCAGGAGTTATATCTCCTTGGTTATCAATTTGTATATTGGGGTTATGAAAGATTAGAGGTGGGGTGGCAGTGGAAGGTGTTAGAATGATGGAGAATGAAGAGAGTGGAGGGTGCTCCACTTATTATATGCGGATGATTTGGTTTTGTGTGACGAATCTGAAGAAAGTTTGAGAAGATTGGTAGAATGGTTTGAAAGCAAATGTAGATAAGAATAATATTTGGTAGTGAGTGAGGACAGTCTGAAATGTGAAGCTATGTTGGATAGTGAACAACTGGAATAAGTGTCTAAGTTTAAAAATTTAGGATATATGTTGAATGAAAAGGGAACGGATGAGGCAGAGTGTAGTTGGAAAGTTGTGAATGGTAGGAAGGTGGATGGTACAACTAAATCTTTGGTGGATGTAAAGGGACCAAGTCTGGAGTGTGCTAGGGATTTACATGAGGGTATGTTATTACCCGTGTTAATGAATAGTAGTGAAACTATGGTCTGGAATAAGAGGTATAGATCTAAGGTACAATATGCTCATATGGACATTCTTAGGGGCGTGTTAGGTGTGAGAAGAATAGATAAAATGAGGAATGAACGCATTATTGAGCTGTGTGGTGTGAAGAAAGGAGAAAATAAAAGAATAAACGAGAGAGTACATTGAGATGGTTTGGTCATATGAAAAGAATGGATGATAGTCGGTTAGTTAAGCGGATGAATAGCGGTGAGTGTTTTGGGAATTGACCGGTTGGGAGACCAAAGGAAAAGTGGATTGAGTCAGTAAAGGAATGCCTGAAAGAGAGGAATGCGAGTTTGGCAGAGACGAGAAGAAAGATTCATAATAGGAGTGAATGGCTGAGTTTTGTGAGGGTGTATGGTTGTAGCCCACCTAGGCCAAGGGATGAGCTCTACATTGACGAGATGCCACAGTGAGGGTCTGTCGCAGTCCCGTGAAACCATAGGGTGGATTTTGACTTGTGGACGAGTTCTGATTATGGTGTAAGGGGAGACGGATGAAGGTCTGGCTTTCTCTTTCGACGTGCGTTCTTATTTTTCTACTACTTTTCTGTTTCCGGTGCATGCGACCCACCTCACCCCCATCTGGGAAAAGGAGATGGATGATGCTGCTGCTGCCGACACTATTATATATATATAATATATATATACTATATATTATATATATATATATATATATAATCTTTTATATTAGGTATTTATAATATATATACTATATATATATATATATATATATATATATATATATATATATATATATATATATAATATATATATATATATATATATATATATATATATATATATATATATATATATATATTATAATATATATACTATATACTATATATATATATAATTATATATATATATATATATATTATATATATATATATATATATATATATATATACAAATTATATATCTTTTATCCTCCCCACGGTTTCCCCACAAACTATAGATGGGGTGTGCGAACATGCTAATAATGCATGCATGATAGTTAAGTAGAAACACATTACCTAAGTCGTAAAGAAAGCACCCCCATACCCTCCCTTCATACCCTTAATTTCGATCCCGTCAAGGCCAAAATACCCCACCATATGCAGATAGATGTCAGCATCATGGTCCATTCTCTGGGTCAGGCTTACAACCATGCCATCTCATAAAACCAAGCCATTCACTCCTATTATGCGTCATTCTTCTAGCTTGTGCTAATTTCACATTCCTTTCCTTTAGATAGTCTTTCACTTATTCAATTTTTTGAGGTCTCCCAGCCGATCTCTTCCCAACTCACTCACCACTATACAACTGGTTAATCAATCGATTACCATCCATTTTTTCTAAATGCCAAACCACTTTAATACACTCTCATTTATTCTCTCATTTACTTCTCTCGTCACACCAAACAGCTTCTTAATACGTTATTAGGTTCAATCTTCATTTTATCAATTCTTCTCGCACCTGATACGTCCCTAAGATAATCCTTTTGAACAGACTGCACCTTAGATCTAAACTTCTTATCCCACACCATAGTTTCACTAGTATGAAGTAACAACTGCATCAGCCTAAGCATCCCTTAAAGCAGACCCTAGCGCACTCAAGATTTAGTTTCACATAAGCCAAAGATTTAATTACACCAGCTACGTTCCTACCTCTCACGACTTTTTTACTATACTCAGATTCATCCGTTCCCTTTTCATTCAACATACATCTTAAATACTTAAACTCTGATACCTGCTCCAGTTGCCTACTATCCACCTTGAATTCACACTGCAGACTCTCCTCACCTATAGCCATCACCTTGCTCATATCTACATTTATTTTACTCAATTTACACATACTGCCAGACATCTCTACCAGTCCTCTCAAGCTTTCTTCAGATTCACCACACAAAACCAATTCATCTGCGTAAAATAAGAAACACACCCTCCACTCTCTTCCATTCTTCATCAACCTAAAGCC
>JABUQX010027676.1:37500-45000 GCA_015478945.1 Trachelipus rathkii | reverse complement strand
ATAAGATTAGTAGAATTGAGATGTTTGCAAATCTTGCTGTTAAGGAAAGATTCGAAAACTTTTGGAGGGTTGAAAGGTGTCCCCTTTTTTCGGCTTAGGTTAAATTTACGTAGGTTGCCATCAGGAAGGGTAGGTCGAAGTGGAAAGACAGTGACGAAACAGTTTCTCAAGGCAAAGTGTAAGCAGGAAAGCAAAAGTTTTGAGAGCTGTAGAAGGAACACCTTCTGGACCATACACCGTTTTAATGTTAAACTCAGATAGGGGAAAAATAAAATTTTCAGAAAATATTACAATGTTAAGAGGGTTAAATGACTTTGGGGGGGGGGAGAAGGAGGAAAAGAATAAGAACCGTCTGAGATAGAATTAGAGGTATTGTTTTGAACGATGAATTCAGCATTATCAGAAGAAGAAACGACAATTGTGTCATTTTAAGATACTAGAAGAAAGAAAGAGAAAGAAAACAAAACTAGAGTTAACATTTTCGCAAAATGTTAAAAAGATTACTGCATTTTTATCGGAGGAAAGAATTTTTAGTATCACGGAGATGAAATGTGAGCTGCATGAGTTTCTAGACCTTGAAATCGACGGTAATTCTTGAAGGGAACGTCCCTGAGGCGGGCGAATGGGACGAGAATAAGCAGAGTTAAACCAAAGTTTAGTACTTTTAATAGGTTTAGTAGGTTTAGTTGAAGGGAAAGAATATGAAATCACCTCAGTTATGCATTCTGTATTCTCCGAGGGATCCCCTTCCTCTACTATAGCAGTAGTCAGTAATCATTCCATGGAAAGTTAAAGAAGTACGACCAATTTGCAGCACCGAAGGGCCGAACACGTTTCCTAGTCATTGGTGGGTCTATCCTTCGGAAGATTTGAAGAAATACACAGAGTACAAAGATAAAAAGTGATCGAAAGAACCCAAAAGTCGAAAAGAGTTTGACAGATAAGAATGTTGGGTTCATCTTCAAGACGCTCATGGATACGAATAAGGAGCTGCAACAACTGCTCAAGGTTATTTTGGACAGAGAAATGTTAGGCAAGTTTACCAGCTCTATATCTTGAACATTTCAGGAAAACCATTGGCGGTGGTGAACGCTGAAATCAACAAGAATGATGATTTCAGAGAATATGTTCTAATTTAGATTATATATATATATATATATGTATGTTATATATATATATATATATATATATATATATATATATATATATATATATATATATAAATAGGTTATTATACAAATATATATATATATATATATATATATATATATATATATATATATATATATATATATATATATATATATATATATATATAAGAAATTAAGAATTCATGTAATAAAATTGCGGAGCTTCGATAGTATCAAGCAGGGCTGCGGAGCCGGTAAATTTTTTGCCAGCTCCGACTCCGGCTCCATCATTTTAAATTAAAATTACCTATCTCCGGCTCTGGCTCCGGCTCCGGCTCCAGCATTTTAAAATTACCACCTTCGGCTCCGGCTCCGGCTTCATAATTTTAAAATTACCAGACTCAGACTTCGGGTCCGGCTCCAGCTCCGGGTCCAGCTCATTTTAAAAATTTTCGGCTCCGACTCCTAGTTATAATTCCTTCTCCATTTACAATTATGAAATAGTTAACTATCTGTTACAAAATTTTTATGGTATGATGAAAATGAATGTTTGTTAATGACATCTTTCTTAACTTTAGAATTAAAAACAGAAATTATTTTATAGAAAAAAAGATTTTTAATAAATACAAAAAAAATATAATTCACTTTCTTCCTAAATCTTAATGAATTTCTCTACATTTATGTAATATAATTTTATTAAAAAGTTTTTTTTTTTTTTAAATTTATTAAAAGATATTTATTAAAGAAAAAATTAAATTATAATTCACTTTGTTCCTAAATTATAAAATAATTTCTCTTTGAACGATGAACTGCCCGAGCCTGAGTATATGTAATATAATTTTATTCAAAACAATTGTTTCTTAAAAATACAACCTTTACCGATGTCTTTAGATCCGATTTTATTACTTTTAAAGCAGGAAATATGCCCTCAACACTCACTTGAGTAAGAGTCAAAGCTGTAACTGTGTAAGTCGCATCTTGCAATTAGGATAGCAAGAGATTGCCTCTAAATGTTTAACTTTGATTTCCGATTGATTTTCATTTCATCTAATAACTTATAGAATTCTACTTTGTCTTTTTCTAGAGGGTTTTAGGTTGAAGGTCTTTTAATGGTAGATTGTCTTTTTTCAGTCGCTTTTTTGCATGCTCCAATTGATCCAATTGTTTGTCAAATTGAACTTCTTCATCTTCATCTGACAAGATATCACAAGGGAGGATTCCTGAAACTGATTAACTTTCTGACTCAACCCAGATTTCTGTACGATAGTGTTATTCCTTTTAAGTCCAGTTCACAAAGAGCATTCCTAACTTTTAATATCAGATCTTCAGTTCCGAGGAAGATTCTGAACTGGGGATCAACAAAGATGGCCGACAAAAATATATTTTTCTCAGTTTACATTCTTTCACTTCTCTCCATGGGATTTTTTTTTTATATTATTTGCTAAATTCCCTCCTTTATTCTCGAGTACTTTAATTAGATACTTTCAATCTTTATAAAATTTCAGAAGTTGCAGAAGCTTTTGGAGCATAAGATTTGTACTTCCTCTTCTTGTCTCTTGATCTAAGATTGCCACTTTTCCAGCTTGACGATTTAACACTTCCATTAATTTTTGGGTACGTTTTGCTTTAGCTATTTGTCACGCCTTGCTTATAAGATTTGCTGTATGAGTATTGCGGAGACCACCACTCACTGCTAACTGTAAAGTGTGAACTCCACACCTCATATGTGCAATGTTAACGTCATCGGAACATAGTTTTTTCATAGTTGTATCAAGTTCGTTCTAAAAACCAACTATTACTTCTTCGTTTTGACATTCAATAAAATCATTATCACATTGACCAGATTCCTGTTCCTCATCCTCATTGTCTTTATTTAATTTTTCAATCGTACTGATCATGTTTGATATAAAATTACCCATGTGGTAATAAAATTAATATATATATATATAGGCAGTTATATATATATATATATATATATATATATATATATAATATATATATATATATATATATATATATATATATATATATATATATATATATATATATATATATATATATATATATATATATATATATGTATGTATCCTCTTAATCAGCAAAAACACTTGCATCAATATCCCAAACTATAGAACTATCTAAGGATTGGAGGTATCTTTCAATAAGATATATATATATATATATATATATATATATAGTATATATATATATATATATATATATATATATATATATATATATATATATATATATATATATATATATATATATATATAATGTCCCCTCTGGTTATATCCTTCTGTAGAAAGATGAAGGATTTTGATTTTTTGAGTCATTGAAAACAAAAATTGTTCTCTATGTCCCAATTAGAAATTCAAGAGAAAAATGAGGTTAGTTGCCCCAAGGCTGAAAAACCCTAGCGTTAAAATTAATTGCTGTTGAGCACATCTTTCAAAATGAAAGGATTTTGCGAAGGGTTTTTTAGTTGTCGGCTTAAGAGTGGAGGGGTAATGATTTAATAGAGAGAATATCATTAATGGAAAGTAGAAAGAGAGTTGGAGAAAGGACAGAACCTTGAGGAACACCACCATTTATTGATTTAAAGGATGAACGGTGGCCGTCCTACAAGAGCTGTTATAGAACGACCGGAAAGGAAATCAGAGAGATGGATATATACTGAAGGAAGGAAGTTTATAAATCAAAATCTTGTGCCAGACTCTATCGAAAGCTTTCGATATGGCTAGCGCCATGGCAAGAGATTCACCGAAATGCCGAAGAGCTGAGGACCGAAAATCAAATAGTAGAGGAAGAAGATCTCCAATAAAGATCTCCAATCTCCTTACGAAAACTAATCTGGGGATCAAAGATAAGATTAGTAGAATTGAGATGTTTGCAAATCTTGCTGTTAAGGAAAGATTCGAAAACTTTTGAAAGAATTGAGGTTAAAGCTATTCAAATCGATGGTTGGAGGGTTGAAAGGTGTCCCCTTTTTCGGCCTAGGTTGAATTAACGCAGGTTGCCACCAGGAAGGAAAGGTCGAAGTGGAAAGACAGTGACGAAATAGTTTCCCAAGGCAAAGTGTAAGCAGGAAAGCAAAAATTTTGAGAGACGTAGAAGGAACACTTTCTGGATCGTACACCGTTTTAGTGTTAAACTCAAAGAGGGGAAAAATAAAATTTTCAGAAAATAATGCAATGTTAAGAGGGCTAAATGACTTTGGGGGAGGGGAAAGAAGGAGAAAAAGCACTCGAATAGTTTTAAAGTAGAATTGGAACAAAGATTTGAGCGAAAACTTCAGATTTAACAGAAAAGAAACGGAATTGTGCCATTTTAAGGTACTAGAGGAGAGAAAGAGAAAGAAAACAAAGTAAGAGTTGGCATTTTTAGTACTCAGCAATTATGGGATGAGAAGACCGGGTGCTTTAAAAACTACGCTTGAAGCGTTCTTTTTTGGGGACGTGGATGGCCTAGTGGTTAGAGCATCCGGTTATTGTTAACTCTGCGACGCGGTGTCCAATGTTCGAATCCCGCTGATGGAGAGTAAAATCTCCTGTGACTCATTCATTTAAAATTTAGTGTCACGGAGATGAAATGTGAGTTGCATGAGTTTCTAAACCTTGAAAACGACGCCAATTCCTGAAGGGAGCGTCCCTGAGGCGAATAGGACGAGAATAAGCAGAGTTAAACCAAGGTTTAGTAGGTTTAGTTGAAGGGAAATAATATGGAATCACCTCTGTTATTTATTCTGTATTCTCCGAGGGATCCCCTCCTCCTACTGTAGCAGTAGTCATTCCATTGAAAGTCAAAGAAGTAAGGCCAATTTGCAGCACCGAAGGGCCGAACACGTTTCCTAGTAGTTTGAGGGTCTATCCTTCGGAAGATTTGAAGAGATACACAGAGTACAAAGATAAAAAGTGATCGAAAGAACCCAAAAGGCGAAAAGAGTTTGACAGATAAGAATGTTGGGTTCATCTTCAAGGCGATTATGGATACGAATAAGGAGCTGCACCAACTGCTCAATGTTAATTTGGACAGAGAAATGTTAGGCAAGTTTACCAGCTCTATATCTTGAACATTTCAGGAAAACCATTGGCGGTGGTGAACGCTGAAATCAACAAGAACGATGATTTCAGAGAATATTTTCTAATTTAGTATAATATATATATATATATATATATATATATATATATATATATATATATATTATATATATATATATTATATTATATATATTATATATATATATATATATTATATATATATATATATATAATATATATATTATATATTATATATATATTATGAAATTATGAATTAGTTTCAGTAATTTGCGGAGCTTCCGATAGTAACAAGCAGAGCTGCGGAGCCGGTAAATTTTTTGCCGACTTCGACTCCGGCCCCAGCCTCAGCCCCAGCTCCATCATTTTAAAATTACCCGGCTCCGACTCCGGCTCCGGCTCCGTCTTTGGATCCGTCTCCGGCTCTGACTCCGGCTCCGGCTCCGGCTCCGGCTCCGGCTCCGGCTCATAGTTATAATTTCTTTTCCATTTACACTTAGGAAATCATTAATTCTCTTTTACAAAATTTTTATGGTATGATGAAAATGAATGTTTGTTAATGACATCTTTATTAACTTAGAATTAAAAAACAGAAAATATTTTATAGAAAATAAGATTTTAAAAAATAGAAAAAATACATAATAATTCACTTTTTTCCTAAATTTTAATATAATTTCTCTTTGAACTGACTTGGAATACCTGTACATTTTATGTAATATAATTTTTTAAAGTTTTTTTTTTTTTTTTTAAATTTATTCAAAGCTTTTTTTTAAAAAATAAAAAAAAATTATATTTCACTTTCTTCCTAAATTTTAAATAATTTTTTTTGAAAGAATGAAACTACTGCCTGTGCCTAAGCATATGTAATATAATTTTACACAAAAACACCTGTTTTATTAAAAATCCTCCTTTAACGATTTCCTTAGATCCGATTTTATTATTTTTAAAGCAGAAAATAAGCGCTCAACACTCACTTGAGTAGGAGTCAAAGCTGTAACTGTGTAAGCCGTATCTTGCAATTAGGTTTGCAAGAGAATTGCCTCTTTAACTGTTTACTTTGATTTCCGGTCGATTTTCATTTCAATCTAATAACTTAGTAAAATTCTACTTTGTCTTTTTCTAATGGTAGATTGTCCTTTTTTTCGTCGCTTTTCTGCAATGTTTCAATTGAATCAAATTGTTTGTCAGATTTTGACTTCTTCATCTTCCAATCTGACAAGATATCAACAAGTGAGGATTCCTGAAACTGATTTAACTATCTGACTTCAACCAGATTTCTGTTCTATATGTGTTATTACTATTTTTAACTTGTACCAGGGATGGAATTTTGGTGATTTTTTTTTTATTTTATTTTTAAAAATCAATTTGTGATTTTTTTGATTTTTTTTATTTATTTTTATTTTTTCAGATTCGTAACGTCACGGGATATATAATTTGTAACCTGCAAATTATATTTCGCGTGACGTTACGAATACAACAAATAAATGAACTTCAGACATCGCAAAAAAATCACCAATTGATTTTTTTTAAAAAAGGAAAAAAAATCCCGGAAAATAGCAAACACGGGTTTAATTACTGAGATTAACTATCAAGGATACTCACCACCCAATTTACTTTTTTAATATCAGATCTTCAGTTATGGAGGAAGATTCTGAACTGGGGATCAACAAAGATGGCCAACAAAAATATTTTTATCTCAGTTAACATTCTTTCCCTTCTCTCCATGGGATTTTTTTTATATTATTTGCTAAATTCCCTCCTTTATTCTCGAGTACATTAATTAGATACTTTCATTCTCTATAAAATTTCAGAAGTTGCAGAAGCTTTTCGAGCATAAGATATGTACTTCCCCTTCTTGTCTCTTGATCTAAGATTGCCACTTTTCCAGCTTGACGCTTTAAAACTTCCATTAATTTTGGGGTACGTGCTGCTTTTGCTATTTGTCTCGCCTTGCTTATAAGATTTGCTGTATGAGTATTGCGGAGACCATCACGCACTGCTAACTGTAAAGTATGAACTCCACACCTCATGTGTGCAATGTTAACGTCATCGGAACATAGTCTTTTCATAGTTTTATCAAGTTCGTTCTAAAAATCAACTATTACTTCTTCGTTTTGACATTCAATAAAATCAGTATCACATTGACCAGTTTCCTGTTTCTCATCCTCATTGTTCTTATTTAATTTTCCAATTTTGTACTGATCATGTTTGATGGGTTATTCGTAACTAAGCTAATTACATGCCTCTTATTAATTTCGAATTCTTTTAAAACGTCAACAACAAGTTGCTGGATATGTGCTCTGAAATGTTGA
>JABUQX010027676.1:30000-32500 GCA_015478945.1 Trachelipus rathkii | reverse complement strand
TGTACGCCGATACGCTCTTGCTGAGTGTGAAGTTATAGTTAGATGAATGTAGCAGACTGGAGATATATATGCAAGTTTAAAATCACTTTAGGTAGTGATATTTGTGTTAGGCATGAGAAGGAAGGATGATGCAGAGTGCGTAGACTCCTGGAATAGCTCGCATAGATAACTGCAGAGCAGGTCAAGGTGCACCTTGACTTGCCCGAACTCTAATTATCTCGTTGGTCGTGAGAATTGTAAAGGTGACTAAGTCTTGAGTGCCGCTCATAGAGTCTTAAATGAGTTGAGATATCACTATGTTGATTCACTGAGATTTATGTCCATTTTATTGTACTGTGTATGTGAGCAACTAATGGTCTCCGTGAATTATAGTTATTCCAACGATTCTACACACTGATATAGAATGTGTCTCCAGATGGACAATCTTACAGGGGCTATGCACTCATACGCGATCGTGCTGACAATAGTTTAATTAAAACTAAAATTGAGGAATCAACGTTACACAATTCCCACGAAGAAAAGAAATTGTTTGTGCCGTGTGATTCGATAATACTTGTGCGAGTAAATCGAGAGAATTAAAATGAAAATATGTGAGATGGGTATTATAGGTCATGTTGGAAATGGATGAATGGATATAGGTGGTTAAGCGAATGTAATAGTGGAGAGTGTGAATTGGGAACCGACCGGCTGGGAGACCGAAGAGAAAGTGGGTTGAGTCAGTAAGCGAATGTCTGAAGGAGAGAAATGTGAGTTTGGAACAGAGGCGAGAATAAAGTGCATAATAGGAGTGAGAATGGCGGGGTTTTGAATGGGGGTATGGTTTGTGGCCCACCTGGGCCAAGGGATGAACACTTACACTGACGATTTACCATAGTGAGGGTCCGTCGCGGTCCCGTCATGAGCTCTAGGGTGGATTTTCTGTCTGTGACGAGTTCTCACTAATTATGGTACAGAGGGGGCGGTTAAGGCTGGCTTTCCTTTCGACTTTTGTCATATTCTTCTAATGCTTTTTCTTTTTCGATGCATGACACACACCTTACCCCAGTCTTGGGGCAAAGAGGTTGATGAAGAAAGAAAGAAAGAAAGTAAATATATATAGAATATATGATATATATATATAATATATATATATAATATATAATAATATATTATAATATATATATATATATATCTATATATATATATATATATATATATATATATATATATATATATGAGTTGTGAGAGTTGGTGTAAGGGTGTGTATGTGTGTATGCGTGAGTGTGCGAGGCTATAAAGATTGCCGAATTATCGTTAACTATCTAAATTCCAGTCCACTTTTCTTTATTACTATAATAAGAGTAAAACATCTTGAAATAATTAGAATATGAATTATAAAGCTAACTCCTCAAATTCATATACATTAAATACTTCCTGTGAATAATGAGTGCGTGAACAAAAGAAGAAAGAAAAAAATAATAATAATAATAAAAGTTTTTTTTTTTTTTGCAAACTTAATAAAAAGAATTGTAGTTTAATTTTCTTTAATTTGTAGGCTTTATCTTTGCTTCCTCTGTGGAAACTCTTGAATTAAAAAATAAAGACACATGCAATACGATGATTTAAAGATATATTTACGATATATTAAGGAAAATATTACTATAATGTTAGGATAACGTAAAGATATCTTTGAGATATCGTAACTAAATGGAACTACAATGTTAGTAAATGCAAAAGTATTATTAGATATACACCAATAACTCTTTTAATACATAATGTGGAACGGTCAGTAATCTAAATATATTTTCTTTTGTATGCAAATTATATAGAAATAATTGCTATATAATTTTGTAGTGTTACAGAGATATCTTAACACGGTTTAGAAACCGTTTGTAATAATAAAAAAGAAAATTGTGAGAATACTTTTTTTTTTTTTCTTTTTTAATTCACGGATTTTTTTTTGAAATCATTTAAAATATATAAAATGCAAATTATTTTTGCTCACTTTTTTTCTTTTTCTTTTTTTTCCTTTTTTTTCTTTTCCTTTATCGTTCAAACGCATGATAAAATGACATTAGGAGGAACAATTCATTTCCGCGGGGTTTTAATTATTAGTTTTATTATGTGTATAAGCATTCTAAGGAACAAATGATTACATTTAAAGATAATAACTACATCATAATTTATAAAAAGGTTAAAAACATGTACGAATAAAGCCCTCATTCACGGTTATTTATGTTCGAGCTACAGTCCAATATATATATATTATATATATATTATATATATATATATTATATTATATATATATTATATATATAATATATATATATATATATATATATTAATGTATATACTATATATATATTATATATATTATATATATATATATTAGGTGTTAAATATTGCATAAATCGCAATTTTATTATTTAGATCCTAAACAACAAAGAACATATAGTGGGAAGGTAAAGAATTACTGATTTCTCCGGATTGAAACCACCGCGTTGTTGCGACTGAGGACAAT
>JABUQX010027676.1:17500-20000 GCA_015478945.1 Trachelipus rathkii | reverse complement strand
TTATTTATTTTTTTTTAGTAACTTTTATAACTTTCAAAACAAGTTAGTAAGAATCTAAAAGCTATGATAAAATAAACTCTTTCCCAGAGTCAGTTCAAAATGGAGTATCATTCAAATACAACCCTCCTTGGAAATAAAAAGTCTAGCGATCTTCGTCTTATCAACTTGTCTATTCTTAATGACTCTTTCCAATATATTTCTGCTTAAGGAAGATACCCATAGTTCTTTTTTAAATAAAGTCATCATCAAGAACACTTAAATCTCAATCATTATGGTAGTTACCTTCTTCCTTTAGAATATCTGGAGACACATTTCCATAACGAGCTGCTAAAACAACTTGATTAAATGGTTTTTCTCATTTTTTATTCATTTACAAATGCGTGATACTTGCATTAATCTTCGATTATATCTATCATTCCCATTCCATATTACCATTCACTTTCAATACAAAGAGTATTGAAGGTTCAAAGATCTATACTGGACAGAGATATAGATTGTAAACTCTCCTCTCTCTGCTCCTCTCTCTCCATATATACCATATATACCATATATATCTCTCCCTCTTTCTCTCACTCTCTCTATACTCTCTTTCTACTTATATATATATATATATATATATCTCCTCTCTCTCTCTCTCTCTATACTCTCTCTCTATATAACTCTCTCTCTCTCTCTCTCTCTCTCTCTATATACTACTATATATCACTCTCTCTCTCTCTCTCACTATATACCATGTCTCTTAACTTTTTAGAGAATTTTATAATTATACATAATAAATCAATTTAAATAATAATAATAATATATAATAATAATAATAATAATAATAATAATAATAATAATAATAATAATAATAATAATAATAATAATAATAATAATAATAATAATAATAATAATAATAATTAATAATAATAATAATAATAAATTTGGAGAAAAATAGTATTGAAAAAAGAATAATAAAAGAAAATTTTTCAGAGAGGTATTTATTAATCAGTAAAATTCACATATATATTTGTATATACATTTTTATACATAATTCATATAAACATATGCATGTATATCATATATATATATATATATATATATATATATATATCATCATATCATATAAATAATATGTATGTAATAATATATATATATAATAATAATAATAATAGCATATATATAATATATGTATAGCAAATAGCAGCCAGTATAGCCAATATATGTATCAACGCTAACACACGCGCCATATATATATGCGCGCCATAATAACTGCTCTGCCATATATAATATCATCATCGCGTACGTGAGTGGCGCGTGCGTATACTCATATGCCATATATCGCGTAACCAGCACCAACAATATGTAATAATAATATAGTAACGCATATATATATATATATATATATATATATAATATGCTATATATATATATATATATATATATATTGTACACATTTATAAAGATCAAAGTTAAAGACGAAATCGAGTAATACAGGATCTTTAATATATAGCATATATATATATAATATATATATATATATATATACATATATATCGCCTATATGTATATATATATATGCTGCTGCTGCTGCTTATATATATATAACGCCTGTAACTTAACAACGTATGCTCACGCCATATAAGCTGTATGTATGTATATATAGTAACATATATATATTTTGTATGTATATAATATATATATATATATAATATAGAAATAATAATAATGCCAAACATATATATATAATATATATATATATATACATACAATGAAATACAATATATATAATAATAATAGCATATAATAATATATATCATCATATATTTAATATTGTAATAGTTCAATAATTGAAATGATACTTAGGCTAATAATATATATATGTATATATCCCATAATATATATATATCTCTCTTATATGTATAATAATAATATAATAATAGCCAACCTTGTAATAATATATATAACAATATAGCTGTATGGAAGTAGCGCATATGTATATGTATGTGCATATACTGCACAACTGTATATATAAGCCATATTGTATATCATAATAGCTAACCAACAACATAATGTATATAAGTATAATAATAATAACCAATAACCTTAGCCATAACAATATGTATATGCTTTAGCATAATATGCTAATAACATGTATATATCACTATACAACCAATAACTAATATAACATATATATATATATAACGTAATATGTATATATATATATGCTAACCATACAATCCACAAATAGAATGCCACAGACATTTATACACTGAAAAGACAAACTTTTTTTATATAAATCATAATACATATATAATTTATTACACAATATACAGAGTAAATAACATTGATATCATCCTACCATGTTTGAATTTATATATATACAATGCACACACTTTAACAAATTAGGACATATGGTTTCAAGCATATACAAATGTAAATAGGCACAACAGTTCCACATTTTAATGTATATGCAAAACATACATAGAACATTTGTCTTTAGCATATAAAACAAAAGAAA
>JABUQX010027676.1:2500-5000 GCA_015478945.1 Trachelipus rathkii | reverse complement strand
TTCATCATATGGGGAGCAGATGAACGGTATATTCACACCTGGTAGGTAGTATATCGGGCAATGAAAATAACGAAGTTATTACTCGAAAACTAGGCACAGCAGGGTATTCAATCATATGTGTATTATTACTAAGTTCCGGGTCCGGTTATTCAAGCTAAGAATGTGTAGGCTCTTAATCCTATTATCATATATAATATAGATCGGCGAAGCGTGGAATGCTATAATTTCGTAGTATGATAACGTAGATAAAATGGATAGGCTCATTACCTTAGAGTATGTCAGGTATGCGCGCGTTCATAGTACGTTGGAAAAGATAGTGTAAAGTGATATATATGATATATATATATATCGTATAATACTATATAATATAATATATTTTTGTATAGCACGCATATATGTAATTGATTATAGGCTAATTTTACTACAATATGTATATAATATATTATTATATATATGCTTACCGATACCATGGACATAAGGAAATGATCGATTGCATATTGGAGAGGACGTAGTGTATTCCAAGTGATGAAATTACCCCTATTGGGCATATATGAAGATGTTATTATTATTATCACGGCACTCCAATCCCCAATGGTTTGTCCCCCCCCCTTCGCATTCATTTCCGCATTCTTCTTACGCTGGAGTAGGATCTCCTTTATCACATACCATAAAACACTATTACAGACAGTACTTTCCTTTTAAATAAAAATAAAAATAATAGGTGGCAACCACACAATTAGCCCCTAAAAATCCAAGAAGGGTGGTTCAAAAAATAACCCTTCATCCCCCCCTCCCTCATCACCGCTTGGAAGTTGACGGTCTCCGGTTGTGGTGCTGGTGCAGAAACTAAATTGTCGGCATGCTCTGATGCACGTCTCCTTTGTTCAATACTTTCTGAAACGTTCGAGGCCCTTACACTAATTTTCAATTTGTTGAACATCACCTCTCCTCCTATAAACCTTATCTTATTCTTAACCGAAATTCAGATGTTTTATCAAACCCTACCTACACTGTTCCATCCTACTGTTTATATCCTCAGTTTTCACCCAAAGTCGGTTGCTCTTGCCTTTGTACGCAATGATGTTGTTTTGAATCTTCAGAATATATTATTAAAATTATTTGTTCTTTTCATCTGTCTCCCAACTTAACTGACTATCCTAAAATCTTTAACAACTTAAACTCCAAATTAAAATACATTCTCTCTTTTTCACGATTCTCCGACATCATCATTATTGGGGAAAAACAGAAGATAGCAAGGAGTTCCACAGAACAGAAGTGGCTGGAAAGAAGGAGGCACCACATTGAACGAGTTTGGTGTTTTCAATACTCAGGCAAATTCGTGCGAGAGTAAGGCACTCCTTTTCCTGCGTGGGCGACGTAATGGTGATGGAATGCGAGAAGCCAACTCCTCAGAGCATCTGCCGTTGTAATACCTATAGAAAAGAGATAGTGTTCCAACGTCTCGTGGCAGGTCAAGAGAACTAGAAAGTAGGGAACAGTTTATTAGCCTCTTAGATTTAGACTCAACCCTATCGCCAGAGAGTAGGGCACGCTCTATTCCACCACTCTCTGGGACTCACGCATTTTGTGAGTCACACGTGCACTCATTCAACCTGTGTCGTAAAAAGAGGACCCCCCATCAAGTCACCAGTATACGTGGCTTACGTGTACGCAGTGGAGCACTACGCACACACTCTCACTGGTTCGGTTGAAGGTGTCATAGAGAGATGTGTAAAGTGACGAGGCAGGACACCGGTGAATGCTGTATCTTGTATACAGCATTCAACATCGCGTGAATCATTAATCTTATCTCCGATCGTTAGTATTTCTTTCGTAAGAAACGTTCTACCTGTAATCTTCCTTCTCTTCTTTCTAATTCTTGGCTTGTGCCCTTCGGTATTTCGGTGAATCTTTCGCTGTGTGCGCTCTGATTTACCTCTCGAGTATATGGTTGACGTGCGCTATCTTAGCAAGTAAGTTATAATCCTGTATGTTGAGGGTTATATTGTAATAATCGTATCTCCGCATATCTCTCGTCGAGTTGACTAGATTAGCACTTAGGCGGTCATTGTTCGGTGAATCTACTTTGTAATGTGGCGCTGGACATGATCGAACCTTTGATAAGTTTGTGCAACTAAACCTTATTGGTTTATCTATCTAGTAATCTTCCTTCTCTTCTTGTATGCTTGGCTACTTAGTAGAGTGAGTGAAGTGTAGCTTGTGTAATTAATTGTGTTGTATATTTTCAGAGTGTGTCATGCCTGGTGACATTTTAATGCATGTCGTATATAGTACATGATAACCGTCTCTAGTTGAGCATCTGTCCTTTATAGGCATCACAGTTCCTCTGCGTCTGCTGGGGTCGAACGCACGCACGCGCCCATCAGCATTCATTCCAGTAATCTATAAATAGTTGTGTTCATCAGGGTTCTATCCTATCTTCAACTCTCTTCTAGTCTTCATTAATGACCTTCTCTCTAATACTTCATCAGATATCCTG
>JABUQX010027675.1:45000-61056 GCA_015478945.1 Trachelipus rathkii | reverse complement strand
AGAGAGAGGAGTTAACTTTAAAAGCAGTTTTTTATAAAACTGAAAATTAATATAATTATCATTATTTTTTTCCTATAATAATATGGTAAAAAAAAATAAATAATAAATCCTTCCTTCAAGACAGGGGTTATATATTATATATATATATTTTCATTATTTTATATATTTTCTTTATATATATTATTTTATATATTATATTTTAAATTATTTATATTTGTATTTTACTTTTGTTATATATCTTTTCTCTATTATATTTTCTTTTATTTATTTATATTCTTATATATATATATTAGTATATTTTATATATATGTAATAATAGTATATATTTTATAATTATGATTTTAATCACTTATCCTATTATATATATTATATTATTACTATTAATTTATTATATTTTTATATATATTATTATATATATATATATATTAATTTATTATTATTTATATAATTAGTATAATATATTATTATATTATTATTATCTATATTATATTTTATATCTATATTATAATATATTGTTTATATATTATTATATTTTTTTTATATCCGTGTATTATTTTTATATTTATTTATCCTATATTTATTTTTATATATATATATTTATTATTTATTATATAATATATATTTATTATATTAATATTTATATATTATTATATATATATATATATATATATATACTAATGTTATATATAATTATTATTATTTATCTATATATATCATATATATTTTATATTTATTTATTATTTTATTATATTTTATTTTTTTTATTATTATTCATTATATATATATATTATATATATTATATATTTTCTCTATATAATATTATTTATTATATTATATTATTATTATATATATTATATTTTCATTATTATTATTATATTTATTTATTATTTATATATCTATTATATTTATATTACTATTCTTTTTATAAATTATTATAATCTATTTTAATAATATTATTATATTAATTATCTATTATATATTATTTTAATATTTATATATATATATATTATTTATATATTATATGTAATTTTTTATTTTTTCTATCTATTATTTTTCCTGCTGCATTATTTTTTTTTACTTATATTTTTTTTTATACACAGGGGGTATTGTTATCTTGCTGTGTGTTTTATGTTACTGGTTGGTTGCAACTTTAGGTCGACATGGCATAGTAAAAGAACTCAATACTAGGTGGGATTTTGTGTGATCCCTTCCGTACCCCTATGCATTATTCTACTTAGCATTGTGCTTTGTAACAATCATGATCTTTTTATACAGTCTTCATCTCTCTTCCTCATTAACTCACCATCATTTTGTATTAAATTTATCTCCATATACTGGCATCTCCTTACTTTCCTTTCTGTTCTACACTGGTACTTTCACCCATATCTAACAGTCAGTAGTAATTGGTTTGGGTTCTTCATTTCTTTGAAATATAATATCAGTGATTTTGGGTTGATGGGAACAACAAACAAAATGGATAAAGTAATTTAATGAAGTACACACCCTAAAGGTGTGCTGTAGGGTCTTCTTCAATCTGGGTTTGAGGGTTTGTCTATTTGTCTATCTATTAATTTATCTTCTGGTACTACCATCCTTTATTAGGAATCTGTAAAATCTCTTGTTTCTCCTCTTTTGTCCCAAGATCCACTGATTCTTGAATAATTTCTCTATATTCATTATTGCCAGTGTTCTTTGGGCCGGCTCGTTTTCTCTTATTTGTCACTTTGTCTACTGTTAATTTTATTATCTGGTAATTCTTTGCCTTTCATGGATTGACTCTATCCTAAACATAATCTTCTTGAGTGCTATATTTGAGTGTTCCTGGGAGTAGTGGTATGTGCACATATATTTTTTTCTCTTAATTCCTCAATAGTGAGTCCGACTGGCGCTCTCGCTCGTTTTCTTGAGTATTCATTTTCGCCATCTTTTTTGTTTCAATGGTGCCCTTTCTGTCATATATTAATTTCTCTATATATTGGTTTTATGTGGTGTGGTTTTGTTGCGAGTTGTCGATTTTTCCAAGGTATTACTTTTACTGATTAACTGGGGAGCACTCGACTATAGCCGTTTCTACAGCTATTTGTTCTGTCTATTTAATTATCTATATGAATCGGTTAAACAACCTAAAATAATGAAAGATTACCTGACACAATCCACAAATTATTATTTTCTATTTTATTAAATTAACCTCATCTATTCACTGTATATCAATGTCTTTTATAAATTCTTGGAAAACAATCCATGAGTGTATAAGTATTTTCCTACATTCTTTCTATACCGTTTAATGTTCTTCTTTCTATGTATTATTTTAATTTTATATTAAAATATATCACCTAATAAGGTGAATACCAATTTTAAGAATCTCCTAATGTAATTTAAAACTATTTGAATTTTGATAAACCACTCAACATTTTATTAAACACATTTCTAAAAGAGATCGAAATTTTATTTATATGGATTATATCAATGTGGAATAGAATATTAATAAATGTCAAAGGAAATATTAGATATATTTCAATATAAATTATTATTATCCTGAATGATATTATCAACTTATCCCTATTAGCTTATTTCAAATTCATTACATTTAACTCTTTTCTTATTTCTTCTTGAATGTTTTGTTATCGATGAAACTTTTAGTAGAGTAGAAAAGAAACCAATTTCCAAATAATTCTGTCATGTCATTGATAAAATAAAGAGTACTATTAAGTTGTAAACCATTGACTGTGCCAACAGCTGAAATATTGTAAGATTAAAAATCAAATAGCACACTTTACATTTCCATTAATTCACGAGGTCTTCTTTCTCAGTCGTATGGTTTTGTAAAACATTAATAAACAGGATTCAGCTAGCTAATTATATGTAATAAAATATATATATCATGGGAAGTTTATGACAACACACTGTCATAAATCTGACTGAATTTATTTTATACAAAACATTGAAATATATAGCGCATGTTAATCTTTCTTTTGCTTATAATTTCAATTGCTCCACTCGCTCTACACTTAATAATTCAAAGGTATAATGAAAATTTATCTAATAGGAGCTCGCTGTAATTTAATGAATTAAGGTATATAGCGTTATAAAGTCGAATGTGATTATATTCTATTCTTCTCAAACTATACAGGAGATACTAGAGTTAACTTGCTATGTAATTATTTTTATATATGTATTTTCATTCTTCATTCCATAAAATTAACCTTTAATTTCCCCCAAAAAAACTCGCTTAGCAGAAAAAACAATATAAATAAAAGAGAGATTTTGAAGATCAGTAAAAGTTAAAGAATAAAAAAGAGAATTTCATAAGAATTGCAGCATGCCTTAAGGGTGTGTTTAGTGTTGTGTGTGTGTTTTAGTGGGCGAGCAAATACACATTGATATTTACAAATTATGTATATATTTTATTACTTTGTTAATATAAGGTTGAAGTATAAACAACTTTAAAAAAATTGATATAATCTTTTCATAAAACTACTGATGCTAGGCATTTTCAGAGATTATAGTAATAAACAAAAAACTCCTAATTATTGGTATAGATATATTATATCTGTATATTAAACCACTTGAACGATTATTTATTTTTTAAGTAAGTAGATACCGCATATAAATACATTTTACAAATGATAAGCGAAGAAATTAAGATAGTCTTAAGGTCTATTAATTGCAGACTTCAACAAGAGAATTAGCAGCATAATCACCACAAATCAGAAAAAAATACAACTTAACATTCACAGTTACTAAGCTACAAATCCAACACCACAAAAATTTAGTGAGGGAGCTATAGGCCTGTCATAGAAATTCTGTAAAGTTTTTTAAGTACAGTTATTTTATCTACTAAAATACGGAGCTAATAATGTGTGCAACTAAATAGGCTAGTGGTGTTTCTTCATTTTGGATATGCTCGCATTCACAGGAAGAAAATAAATTACAACTAATTAGTACTTACAGTTATATTTTATAGTTTATTATGTATTATGTTACATTATATATATTTATTATTAATTTTCAATCATACATAGCACCTATATTATATATATTAATATGGATTTATTTTTTTTTATTATATATTATATTATATTATATCTTATATTTTGTCTATATTTTTATTTATTAATATTATTCTTATTATATTTATTCTATTATATTTTTATCTTTCGTATATATATATTCATATATATATCTCTTTATTTAATTTATTATTTCTATTTTCGCTATTATTATATATTATATATATATATTATATATCATTATTTTCTAGATATAATAAGTATATAAGTATATATTTACTATATATATATTTATGATTATATTATCTAATCTATATTATATATATACTGTTAGTATATATATATATCTTGATTTTCTTTTATATATCTATTTTATATATATATAGTTATATTATCTATTATATTTCTTCTTAAGTTGTATTATATTTATATTGTTATTATATATATATATTATATGATTTATTTATTATATATTATATTTATTAATGTGCATCTATTGTTTTTAACTTTTTCTTACCTATCTGATATCGATCGTACACTTTAAATATCTAAAATATTTTGAAAATATCCATAATCAAATTTTATTTTTGCAATCTTAATTTGGAAAAAGAAAGTTGAAAATGATAAAATATTATGAAAGTTTTAATTTTATAAATTTCTGTGACTACTTATATATATAATTTTTCATTATACTATCTATTATATATATTATTATAGAATATAATATATTTTTCTCTTAGTCTTTATATATATATCTATATACTTTATATCTATTATATATATATATATCATATATTGTGTGGCCTAAGTACGTTTACGCATGTATCGATTTGGCACTAGATTTGTGTTTGTCAATATTTAAGGTTATATTGTCAAGCAATGGCAAAAGGTGGTATTTACCCTTCTTTTCAGTGGGTGACTTCGAGCCGATTGGGTTGGTAATTGAATCGGGGGGGATGTTTCATACCCGGAGGGAGTGTTCGTGTAGGAACCTTCCCGCACACCCTAATTAGACCAAAGAGCGGGGTCCGGAGACTAATCCCCCGTATGGGGTGGATTTAGTCCCCTCCTCTCGTTTCTTAGTTCCCATCTTCCTTAAGAGGCCGAGAGACCCCGATTTTCCTAGATATCGGGGCGTCTCTGCCTCGTGGGTATTTCGTTGTTTTGAAACACCTCCGATTTTTAAATATTTTATTAAAATAATAACTTTTTCGCCTTTTTTTTCTTAATTAGTACTATTCTATATAGTTGCTATTTGTCGTATACATTCATTATTTGTTCACAATTTAGATTCTGGAAATATTGGCAAAAAACTTAAAAGATGACCGCTAGATCACTTTGAATACAAATTTCATCGTATATGTCCACTTACTTTCATTATTTCTTTGCTTAAAATTATTATTTAACCTTAAATATAATTAAATATAAATTTTATAAGTTTAATTTTTTTTTTGATAAAACAAGTTGAAGCTTAGCCTTTGCTTTTCGGGCTTGGTTATGTCATTTTGTTGTTTGGTGTTTTTTTTTCTTGTACTTTTTGCTTGTGATAAAAGGTTTTGACTTCTACTTCATCTGAGTTATAATGATGTTAACAATTTGGCGTTTGTGTGAGAATTTGAGTCGGATGGGTATAATTCTCTGATTTACTTTACAGTATAATTATTCAACATTAAGTCTGTCTCGATAGTAATGAAAGTGAGAGGCCTTTTACCTAGTTATATTATATTAGGACTTATTTGTGTACCTTCTGTTTTGCTTTATTGACTAATTTGCTTTGTGGTGTTATTTTAGGAATATAACGGATGTTTAATTATAGCTGGTTTATGTTTATTAATATTGATTGGCTTAGTAGGTAGTAGGGGTATGATGGTATATATTGTTAGTTGGGCGGTATGATTGTTTCTGTGAGAGTATTTTGTTGTGTATATATAGAGACGGGTGTACAGGGGTGTTGGTTTATATGAGTACTTATGGTTTATTGCATTTTAGTGGGGGGGTCTCGGACTTCCACCGTAGAGCGTGTGGAAGCTAGTGGATGATATCACTTGCGGAATGAGCTTTAGTCTCTGATATGAGGTGCCTAGGAGGACTATAGGGTGCTTCTTATGTGGAGCTCAACTAGCTGGTTCCAAGGAGGCAGCGTGCTTTTGAGAGCTTGTGAGAGGCGTCTAGAGTTGTTAGGAGCGAAGTTCTGTTGTGAGTGAGAGGCAAGGCGGTAGTCGTGGTATCACTGTTCATTCCTTTTATATAGTCTTTACCAGTATGGTTGGGACGATAGCGCTCTTAGTTGGGTATTAGTTCACCTGTGGCGAGTGGTGGGGGTGTCACGTGTGAGTTTATTCGAGTTTTCAAATGAGAAGAAGTATATTCAGTCTCGAGTGAGGAGTTATGGGTAATATTTGGGTATTGGTGATACTAGACAGGTTGGTTATGACTGTTTACACAATTGATACGCAGTCTGCCTTTGGTTTCGAGCGTCTACATTAAAGTTAACTTCATTGAGATATGGGAGATGGATTAGAGGGTTTCTAGTGTCGTAGCAGACGTGTTAAGTTATGAAGTGAATACTATTATGTAAGCTAACTTATGTATCAGCTAATTCATTTATACGAGAGTCTTTATTTTCGGATTTTAAGATAATTGTGTACTCTAGTTGGAGTGTGTTCATCGAGGGCTATCGCCCAAATTTTCCTTGTAAGGAGTGATCTTGGTTTGTGGTCTGGAATGCCGAGAGATATCATTTGTCTCCGCTTACAGAATAAACTAGTTTTATGTACTACTAGTTTGGTCGTACTAGTTAGTAGGGTGGAGTTGCGGTTTTTAGTTATCCAGCTTTAATTATGAGTCGTCTCTACTTGTTAAGATAATATGGTTCTGTTGTGTGAGTGGTTTATAATAAATGGCAAGTGGGCTGGTGTGTAAATAGGTGAGTGTGTGCAAGGACTTATTTTGTGTTGTTTTCTATTGAGTACTTTTTTTTTGTTATTAATGGCGATTTGTCGTGTGTTATGCTTGCCATATTAGTGAAATGTTGTATAAGAGAAAAAATAAAAGGGCTATTAACAGTTCGAGAGATGATTATTGTAGCACGCCTTGCTTGTGCTATTTGTCAGAGGATCTGCTTTAATAAAGTCCAGGAGGGGCAGAGTTTTTTGTTATGTTTGCTGGGCAGGTGTCGCACTGCTCAATGTCGAATGAGAAAGCGTTCGAGAGTTTGGGTATGTCGAGATTAAAAGATTAAGATATTCGTGTTTAGCTAGTGAGGTAGGTTGGGGGCCTCGCTGCTTACTTATAGTGAATAGGTGCGAGACGATTTTGGTGTTTGTACATACAGCGTATAGCACTATGTGGAGCACCATTTCCCAAATGAGTTCCAAATACTTGGTGGCTTGAGAAGCTAGACTTTCTTCTCATCATATTTCTGAAGAGATTTCTTTTTAACTTTAGTTATTCCTATCTCAGTTGACTCTTTTGGTAGTGTGGGATTTTCCTAGCGAGTTGTTACTGATGTATGTGATAGAGCTTTACTCTTTCAATAGAGTGTTTTGGTGGAATGAGAGTGATTTATAACTTATCTGGTGTAAGTGAAGTAGTGCGCTCGCTTAGATGGAGATGTTTCTCTTTTATATGGGGTGGGAGATACAGAGATGCCACCGTTTGTACTGCGTGTCAAACAAGAGCTCAGAGTTAATGTTTTCTTAGTGGTGCTTGGGGGAGGTCAGGGTAGATGTTGTGGCAGTTGTTGTATTTGCGGGAGAATTAGTCATCGCTAACGTGTTCGTAGAACTATAATAAATCGTTGGTTTGGTCACAGACGTTTCTACTAAAACACACTAGGGCTCTTTGGGTTGGTATTGAGATGTTTCTATATTCATTGCCATCACGAAGTGCTTCAATGATTCGAACATGATGTGGAGCCGGAGAAACATACTACTATTGTAGAGTAAGAGTGTGCGGATTATTATTAGGGCGCTTAGTGAGTATATATATGTTGCTACTTCGCATGGTGACGAATATTCGCCGAATATTTTTTAGTATTTTTATGATTCGCTATATGTGTGTAGCGGCGTTTTAGGGCTATATATTTTGATCTTTTTTTGAGTATTTATTCGGTTTACGTGTGGAGACGGGGTTTGTGGGGAGGTAAGAGGTGAGCATGTGTGGACTAATATAGTGCTTTCTCCTGCGAGTATATACGGCTAATGTTTATTTTCAAAAGCAACGATATTATACTAAAGGCATGATTGAGACTGTGGTGCTTGTACAGGCTATTGGGATATATTAGCTGGTTGTTCGGTGGTTGGAGAAACGTTTATAGTAGTAGATTATTTAGACCACAATATATCTATCTTACCATATGAATTTTCTGTAATGTTTCATAATATAAAAGGTAATATGAAGTAGTAAATCTTAATTTCTTTTTAGATTGATCCCAATTTTGCGATTGAACTAAATATTGCCTTGTCAGGATTTTAAAAGAGTCGTGATTTTGTGGAGGAGTTACATGGTGTGTCGTGTGGACTGAATTCATAGTATTTTCTAATAGAGAATGCTGCACCCGACTGTGGTACTAGCACGACGTGACTCGTCAATTCATCCCTGCGCCGGCGGTTTGCTGGTGAAGTTAAGGATCAGGGCTCTAGTTGTAATACTTATCCATGCTGCAATGCAATTAGGTGTAGATGTAGAGACTCGATGAGTCATGAGAGGACTTGTATTTTGTGTATGGTTCGTTATAAAACTTGAAATCTATGGATCTTTGGAATTGTCTAGTCAGCTTATTGCTGCTTTAATTGTTGGTCGTGTATATGATATATATGGGCGAGAGCTCTCTTGATTTGAGGTTGTGCCAAAAATTGTAGCTGTTCGCATATTGAGTGGCCGGTCTTGGTAGAGCGCGCGAGGACTTATCTGAGCGGGTCTCTTTCTCTATGGTGTAAAATTTACTTATGAAATGAGAACATATGTTGCCGTTTAATGTATATTGTCTGCATGTATGTGGCGCCTCGTCTACATCCCGCAATTTTTCGAAGACGAGCACTCAGGCTCAATGAGGATTTCTTCCGCTAGTTTGTAGAGGTAGCAGAGGTCTAAGACTAGCTAACTGTCGTTGACTCATCGTGTTGGAGTAAGTGCGAGGGTAGCGCCAGAAAGTGAGGGGTGCACAGGATATTGGTCAGTTGCACGTGAGCGGATATGCATTGGGACTGAAGTCGGATGTTGCCGTGGTAGTGTGAAAATTGTGGTAGGTAGCACTGGAAATCTCGACAGGAGAAGTGCCGGTTTTATCAAATTCACACGTGGACAATATCGGCGAAGGAGCTATAGGCAGGCATAGGAGTCATGGGGTGTGTGCTGTGCGAGAGTAATTAGTTGGTTAGCAGGAATGTGTTTATAAGGAAAACGGTGTGGGTTCGTGTCTGTAGTTGTGTGAAGCACTTCAAAGAGGTAGAGCGAGTAGGGGTTAGAGTCGCGATATGTAGACTTGAACGTCCTAATGACAGGATATGAGAGGAGCGAGTTTTCGGATGGAGGTTCATGCGCGGTCGTGGCTAATATTAGTAGGTGATTTGAAATTTTGTTGGGAAATGATATATTTGATGCATAGTTTAACTTCATAATATATATAAAATATATTATTGCTTCTAAACTTTTTTAGTTATCATTCTCAAAACTTCTACATATTAAGAGTTTATTTTTCTTATGTCTCTTCTGAATAGGTAAAAAGCTATAATACGTGAGGGCACTAATACTTAATATTGTCGCGCACAATAAGTTCGGAAGTCATGATTAAAAGTTCAGAAAAATAATAGGTTGACATTTCTTTAGCAACATGCCATTAGTTCTTCCTGAATTCTATTTAAAGCCGTTTTCGTTTTTTGGATTTGTGCTAACGATACGCTCGATAAGAAATGCCTATCCAGTTTTAGCACGATTTTCGGGCATAATCGGACCGATTGTTTACAAAAAATTTATTTATCAGCATTTTTTGTACATGTTTTTTTGGAATTTTGGAAATAAACTATAATTAAAAAAAAAATTCAAATCTATTAGTTTATCTAAAAAACTATATTAGTTCATTTTTTCTATTGTGATGGAGTCTTCTAAATCGATTGGAAGAATTTTAAGTATTTAATACTAGCTAATAATTTCTATGAATGAAACATTCATTCAAAAAGATTGTAAGCTAGCTACGTTTTTTTTTTTCTCGTAAAATCTTATTTTCGTTACATAATTTTTTTTCCGTTAGCAATTTTCTAATATATCGGTATAGCACAAGGAAAGAGCAACCTATACAGAATTTAGGAAATTACTAACGTTCGTTAGCATTGTACTAAATTTGTGCTAAATTGACATAAACGAACGACTTTTTAACATTTTCCTAAATTTTCGAGTTACGCAAAGTGGCAAAATCGAAAACGCTTTAATTTCGAGGAATCGATATTAAAGATTTTATGCTTGCGGTAAATATAACTTTAACAATTATATACTGCTTGTAAGAATTAAGATCATATCGTTACTATTGTGTGGTTGGACATTTGAAGGTTAATTGACTGGTATATGCTTGACTGAGTTCACACAATGCTCCCTTCAAGTGGTAGAACGTAATGCGTTGTAATTAGAGTTGTTTCATGAAAGAACAGTTTATTACTTTGGCTAAATATCTCGACATATAAGGAGACTGATGCACAAGTTTGATTACATGAAAAAAGAGGGATGAGTCATTTTTAGAGTAGGATGATGTTATAATATAACACTAAATCTCTACTTGATTTTCATTGTCATTAACACCCTTATCTAAGTAACATTAGCTCATGTTGAGGTTGATAACCATTTCTAGATTTTGCCTCTTTTATAACCAGTCCTAGATTAGGTATGTGAGGGAACAGAGACAAATACAGTAAGTCAATAATATAAATAAAAAATAAAATAAAAAGTCCACAACAGTTTAGAAGCTTGTTTAGTGAGGGAATTTATATGACCCTTATCTCAAGAAATAGACGAGATAAATGGATAACGTTATTGTTTGTAAGAATATATAAAAAGGGAAAAGCGTTTTATAACTGAATGTTCATTCAATTAGATGTTACAGATTGATATGAGGAAATTTTTTTTCTCAGAGTAATATAAGTAGGATGGGAATGAGCTTCTTAGAGATCACTTTTTGTAAATGGAAGATGTTTTCTCAGCCATACAAATTTAGAAATGTCATAGCTATGATCTACTAAGTCAGTCTACTTCCAAGAACCTTCCTCTTACGCAACAGCTATTATAATTTAAGTAGGATGCCTTTTAAAAAGTGATAAGGGATAATGAAAAGTTTTGTAATAGTCAGCGTAAAATGATTTGTATTAATACGTGATTTATAATAAGTCGCGAATTTTATAACTATGAAAAGTAGAAAAAGAGTTAGGAATAGAGCATAATTCTGGAGATACCTATTTTATATCTAGATTATTAAATAATTATGAACAACTGATGTCTTATTAAATTTAGCTAAGCTATACAACGTCTGGAATATGTGTATTAATAAGTTGCTAGAAAGCTTAAAACAGAGTATATACAAGAATACATAGATACCGAAAATATGTGAAAGTTTTCAGAAATTAAAGTTTTCACCCAGACTATTGCTATCAATAGGCTTTCGAATAATGTCATAGAAAATGACTAAAGAATAGTGGATCCAGAACAGTGATAGTATTAGGTATAGTTACTAACCAGTTAGAGTATCGCTCCTTTCATGATCTTTATGCCATTAACTGTTCTAATACAGATGATTATATTAGATATAATGCTACCCTCAATTCCAAATCTATGGTCCTGTGAAGTACTATGATTGGTAATCTCTGGAGATGTAGCGTGATCCCTCCTTTATTTTAGGTTCTTTCAGCTTAGCTCTACGGTTTTGGGCTATTTAATGCACCGGTTATCGTTCCACGACAGGGAAATGGTCATTAAGAGTTGGATTTAATTATGACAATATTTATAATTGATGCGCTGTATTCCTAGGCTAGGGTACAAGCTCGATAAGACGAGTCTTTAGTTACTCATATTAATGGGGTCTTACCTTTATTTACATGGTAAGTCCTCAGTAGTAAAAACAGAAATAACATTTTTTACTGATAGATATTGTACATTATATTAGGCATAAATGAGCTGGAATGGGTGGAGAAGAGGAATGCTCCGGAATCTGACTATGCTGTAAATTTTGAATGCAAAGATTTGAGAAGAATCAGCTTCAGATGAAAGTAAACAGTAGCTTGGACGTCAGAAGATAAAATTGTAAACTTAGGATACTGGAAAGCAAAATTAATAATTTTACAATTTTTTTTTGCTAAAAATGCCAGAAAGAGCTTGAGTAAGAGAAACCAGAAAGATTCCATATTTTCACATTTCAAACGATGTGAGATAAAATTCTTATTATTAAGTGTCAGGTGGTAGCAAGTTATTATTTTTGACCATGATCCCATAGATGAATAATATAATTAGTTTGACTAAATCTGGTTTCTAGTAAAGTATTTGAGTAATGGTTGGTAATGTATTCCTGCTAGCTTAATGATTACAAAGAACATAGCAGAGTTAAACCAGAGTTTTGGTTAAATAATTTATTTGATGGGAAATAATATTAGGAAATGTCATTGAGTTCCATGTCAGTAGAATATCACCTTATCAGTTATGTAGCTTTGCGCATCCTCTAGTAATCCCCCTGCCAAGGGAAATGCTTTATAAGTAGCTTAGACATACATAATTTACTAGACAGTTTTTAGCAGACACCAATAGTTCCAATAAATCTCTGTAGTTTTCTTATCTTCAATTAGTTTTATAAAAGCATTATATAGTTTCTTGTGGAAGACTTCAAGAGATGAGGTTGAACAGAATATCATAAAAATAATGAATGAAATTAATCTTTAGAAGACTAAGTCATAAGGTTCAATGTAATGCTGGTATCATTCATTCTTCCATAATCATTAGCTCTATCCGTATTCGGAAACATGGTAGGTATATCTATTAGTAGCTGTACCATATTCTTTTGAGTTATTTTTTTTAATAAAATAGAGAAATGAAATAAAAGTTCCCTAACTGTAACTTTTGAGAACTATATAGGGAAGCCAATTGTCGATGTGATACATTATTGAATTAATCTACCAAGAATAAATTAATTATCCAGAAAAATTGGGTATTTTAGTTTATGGAGAATGGAGCAGTTCCTTTGATATAGCCTTTTCCCTATTTAAAGATGTACTTAAATAATTTATAGTAATAATTTTTATTTTAAACAAGAAGGACAATTTAAATGAAACATTATTCGTATGTTGAGTATCTTTGTATATAAGTAAATTATACTGTTATATATTTAAAATATAATCTTAATTTGTCCAATTATCTATTTGCATTTCAAGCAAAGGAAAATCCATATGCAATGATAGATCCGTTACATTGCCCAAATAATTTTTAATGATACTACTAAGGTTATTTCAGAGATGTCATTTAACCTACTACTAATAATCTTATTTAATACACCACTCACTAGTTTTGTGAGTGCGTATATATTATTTTTTTTGTCCATACTACAATTCATTATTTTTTACATGCATTTTGATTGAATCTTGGGAAAGTTTATTTTTATATTTTAGATTATTATATTATTATAATAAACAATAATAATTATCACCTAATAAAAAATTTAAAATTGTATGTTTATTTTCCCGCATAGATCTAAAAAATTTAATTTTTAGGGTGATTATAAATTTTTCTCTCAAAGAGTTCCTTGAAATATTAATTTACGGTTAATTTCACTAATTTATTGTGGTATATTTTTTTTTAGTCCGTTTCGTAGAGTAATTTTATTCAGATATCTGAGTATTTTTTTCAATATAGTTGTAAGTTATAGGATTTATAGTTTATGTTATATTCCATTTAGTATATTATCTATAACTATATTAGTTTGTTTCGAAAACACGTAAGAGTGACATTGGCTTCGGTTAAATTTACATACAATTATCTATTATTTTAAAATCTGAAATATTTGTATTTCATATATTTTTATTTGGTATTATTATTTTATTCTTACTTAAATATGTGTTATTATTTAAAATAAATTTTAATGAATAATATAACATTATAAATATCAAAAATATATGTAAGTTCTTAATACCATAAAATTTAAAATATACTTTAGAATTTTTTTTTTTTTAATAATTACTATTATTTATTTTTATATTTTATTATCAACTAATCAAAATACCTTTATTAGGGTAAATGCAATTCCGTGGACTGGAATGCATGGCAGACTCCGCTTCCGCGAAGCGCTCGCTTCTATGCCGCGCTAGTGGCGAGTCTGGTGACTGTACGGTTCCCGTTATTTTAGTACCCCTTTAGGGCTAATCGTCTCAGCGTTAGTCTTTAGTAAGAGAGCAGCGCGTTACAGTCAGAGCGTCCTGATGCCATGCGTGTACTGACCACCTTATCTATGAACATTATATCCTAATGTGTAAGTAAGATTTGTTCAAATATGTATGGATTTTAGAATGTTATATTTTTCATTATATAAATATACCATTGCTATATATATTATATATATATTATTATTTTATATTATATATATTTATTAACTTAATATATTAATATTATATATTTAATATTTTATATTTATTTATATCATATATATATATATATTTATATTATATATGTTATTATTCGGATGTCGGAATGCGGATGCGAATGTTTAATATATATATTTATTATATTTTTATATCTTTATATATATCATATTTATATATTTAATTTTATATATATCTTATTATATTTTTTTATGTATATATATTATCTATTACTTTTATATAATATTATTATATTATAATTATAATTATATATTTCTATATATTTATTATTTTTAATTTTCTAGTTTAAGTCACAATCTATTAATATATTATATATTGTTATATTACCTATTCTCTTTATAGGGTGTGGGGAACGGGTGAACCTGTCGACGGTGGTTACCCATCAATCCTCGGGGCTCTACGCTCCGACCGTGTAATGAAATAGAGATTTTCATTCCTATAGAATACTGTTAAGGTATTCGACTATAGTATGCGGGGCATGAAGGTCAGAGGGAGTGAAGGGAGCAAGTGGGTTTGTGCTCTGTAGACATCATATGTTGTATGCGTGGTGTCCTTTGCTTTGCGGCTTGAGTGACTGTTTTCGGTCGTCGCATTTTGACCGATCTTGTAGTTGCGAGGACTCGAAGCTCTTTCGCGAGAGATTACTTGCTCGTCAGCTTGTGAACCTCATGGTTGGTGATGTTTTCGGTGTGTTATGTGCTTAAGAAAAGAGAAGTCAAGTGTGTTTTGATTTTTGATTGTTGTTAGTGATAGGTTTTTTTTGCGAGCGTTTGAGGACGGTTTCGTCTTGACGTGATCGCCGAAAATATTATGAGTGGTGTGTGAAACAAAGTTCCTGCGTCCTAGTTTCGTGGGAGTATATGTTGATTTTTAGTGTTTTTTCTTAAGTTTGATTTATGTTATATTTTTTTCTTCGCAGCGAGAGGAGAATCTATAGATTCGAAGAATCGGGAAGATGTATAAGTAACTGTGGAAAAAAAAAAAAAAAAATTTATACTAAATTGTTACTTTGGGTACTATAAACATTCTATGGGAAATAGGGGCGCGTAAGACGCTGGAGTTGGCGACTTAGGGCTCTCTATACGAGACTCTCATTCTTACGGGTTTATGGTTGGGTATAATTTCTAGGTCCGAGAAAAGGGTCTTGCTGACTTATAGAATTTATCAGTGTTTTGGCCTGTGGGGAGGGTTTTATCCTAGATTATTTAGCTCATTATCTAGGTTATTCAGTCGTCTTCAATGCCTGGGAGATATCATATGGCAGTTTGTTATTTCTTCTTTGGGGACTTAACTTAGATTCTTGTTTCCTTGTAAGAAGCCAAAAGTGTTATCTGCTCGATTACAATCAGTCATAGCAAATTGATTATATTGTAGATAAGATGTTGGTTCTGTATTATATTTTCATAGTTTTACTTTTCTTTTTT
>JABUQX010027675.1:25000-37500 GCA_015478945.1 Trachelipus rathkii | reverse complement strand
AAATACTGCCCAGCTTCTGATATATATATATATATATATATATATACATATATATTTTTTATAATTATATAAATATATATATATAAAAATATATTATATATATATATATATATATATATATATATATATATATATATATATATATATATATATATATATATATATATATATATATATATATATTTAAGTGATGGGAACGATTATGAAATTTTTGCCGATGAACGATGACGATTAGAGCACATTTTGCCGATGACGATTAATTGAAAAACCTATTTTAAAAATTTCTCTTTCTCTCTCTCTCTCTCTCTCTCTCTCTATTATATATATATATATATATATATGGCTGTAGACAGGAGTATTATATATATAATATATATATATATATATATATATATATGTATATATATATATAGGCTGTGATGGGGAGGGTCAGGGGGTTCAACCTCCCGAAATTATTTTAGCGATCAATTTTGATTCTTAAGTCTCATTTATAAATAATAATAATATAATAATAATAATAATATAATAATAATAATCAATATATAATAATAATAATAAAAATATAATAATAATAATAATAAAATAATAAATATAATAATAATAATATAATATTAATTAATGAATGGAAAGTATTTATTAAAATGGAAATGAGGAGATTATGTTTTTTGGTGGTCCGTACCAATCTTCTTAGGTCAGTGGCTGTTCTTTATAATATATAAAATATTAGACCAGGGACTTAAATGTAAGGTTTTCAAGGTTGGCAGATGATAGCAAATTGGCTACCTCAATAAGGAACTAATGATGGATGTATAAAGATTTAAAGATAAGGAGAGAGCTGTAATCGTTCTGATGGGATGAGCAGGTTCATTCCTTCTCCGACTAAATCTTTCCTTCCTCATTCATTCCTTCTAAAACTAATCTTTCTTTCCTCATAATCCATGGTTCGATCGTGCTTATTCTCTGGCCATTCAGGCTAGAGACAGTGCTTGTCGGGAATGGAAAATTCTCGTTCTCCTATCATCTGCTAAATTTTCATTAAAGCTTGAATCGTTGCAGGATGCTCTTTGACGAAGCAAGCTTGGCTTTCATCAAAAGGAAAGTGCGGCTAACCTCCCTTGGTTCTCCTAATGTACAAATCTTTCATCTCTAGCAACTCCTGTAAATCTGCTTTCCTCCTTTTATTCGATCTGATCATTGTGTTACTATTCTCCCACTGAAAAGGCTAATCTCTTCGGCCCCGCTAACTATATTCCTCTATGTCCAATACTAGCACTTTCCTCCTCAGTGTTGGAAGCTCTCACATTTCCAACCTATTCCGAAAAAGGAAGCCGCCTGATCCTTCTAACTATCGCCCTGCTAGCTCTCACTTGTATTCTATCTACGATCTTGAAACCTTCTCAACTCACTTCTTAGCATCATCTGGAAACTCACTCCGTTCGCCAGTACGGCTCTCGTTGCACGAAGCTACTGGCGATATATATTCCTATCTAAACCCGATTTAATGGTTTTTTCGCTCGTTAGAACTACGGGAAACTTGGGTTGGTGGCGCTTTGACATATACAAAGCATTCTGAACCGATATGGCACGCGTCAACTGCTACTCCTAAGCTCCCTCCTTTGGTTCTCTTTTTGCTCTTTGCCTTACTTATATCTAGCTTTCTTTGAAATCGCTCAATATCGGCTGTTGTTGATGGGGCGACTTCTTCTTTTCTGTCAATAGTGGTGTTCCTCAGGGTTCTGTCTTATCTCCTACTTTATTCCTACTTTTCATTATTGATTATCTCAACTGCACCCTCTAACTTTATCCACTCGTATTCCGATGTCAATCGACCCTTCATTCTTTAACTCAATTTCAATTCTACTCCCACTTTTACTTCTGGAATTGCCTCTGGTCTTAATCTTTCCGGATTTTATTCTCGTTGATGGATAGAAATAACTTTGCGAAATTTCAATTCTTTTTAAAAACCCAACTTCTTAAAATCTCCTTCTCCCAAATACCTTATAACTTTCCTGTCTCTTTCGACGGTTCTGTCGTCTCTCCTGTTGACAATATAAACATTATTGGCTTTAACATGAACAAAAAATGTCTTGGAACCTCACATCACAACGGTTGCTAGGGCGGCCTCTAAGAACTGGAAGTTCTCTTTAGACTGTGAGACTTTCCTCTTTTTCTCAGTTGCTCCTATACAAAGGTTTCATCCGCCCATGTATGGAGTACTGCCTCATATCTTGGGGGGGGGGGGTCCTGGTTTCACCGGCTTTTTTGGATAGGGACGAGTCAGCGGCAAAAGGCTTTTATAAACTGTTCTGTACTTCCAGATTTCACTTGACCCTCTATCTTTGGGGAGCGCGATGTGGGTGCTTTATCTCTATCCTATAGGTACCGTAGCAGCGGCAACTGCTCGAGGGAACTTATTACTCGCGTACCACCACCTTTATGACGCCTTCGTAGCACAATAAGGTCTGTGTATCTGCGCAGCGAGTATTGTGTTGACTTGGTAACTCCAGGCTTAGTTTGCTGTGGTGGCTTCCTTCTTTTCCCACCACTCTGTTTTGGTGGAATTCTCTCTTCCATCTTCTGTATTTCCTACTGAATTTCAATCTCCTCACTTTAAAGCCTGCGTCTGTGCTCATATGCGTAATTTGGGCTAGAGGGTGAACTTTGAGAGTACTGACACCCCCCTTGAAAGGGCTCTGCCCGTGAGTGGTGGGTGACAACTGTAAAAAATAAATCCTTGAATGGGCAGATATGTGCCAAATGAACTGAATCTCCTATTCCCTCCATTCCAAACAATCATTCAGATTATCCCAGAAAATCGTACTCTTTTCAACCCATATTAGCTTCAGATGGATCATATTCGCAACTCAAAATTTTGAACCTTTTCAACAAAACTTAATTTTAACCTTTGCTTCTAGTATCACACACACAAAATCTACATAAGCTCTTCCTAACACAACTCTCATTTCCTTTCCACCAGGCAACACAAACACTTTTCACACCACACCAACACCACACATTTTCCACCGTTTCTTCCATCTTGTTCAGTCCGAGCGGAGCAAAATCAAATTTGCCTTTCTAAATACATCCTTCACCACTCTCCTCATCTCCACAGCATACATCCTCTGACATTTCATATACAGATACTATTCATACATTTTCGCCGAAAGGATGGAAGGGCGCTTACTGCGATCGCGACCTTCTCCAAGGCATGCATTAGCATTCCTGGCAAAAGATAAGTGGTAAGTAGGCAGCCAACCTAACTTCCACCGTCCCTTAGTCGCCTCTTCTACGACACGCAGGACATACGATGTTGGCAATTTTTTCTCCCTACATGTTTGGATATAAGGGATAGGAATGTCTGTCAGATGTCGTAAAGAAGAGGGGTGCGGGTATAAGAAAGTGTATATGATATGTTGTCTGGAGGATGAGAGTGGATATGAACGCATAACAGAAAGGCGAACATTAGGCACTGGAATGTCATACATACTTTAAGCAAAATGGGTATTATATATATATATATATATATAT
This sequence comes from Trachelipus rathkii, assembly GCA_015478945.1. Taxonomy (NCBI): domain Eukaryota; kingdom Metazoa; phylum Arthropoda; class Malacostraca; order Isopoda; family Trachelipodidae; genus Trachelipus; species Trachelipus rathkii. Next base: position 33,972 of record JABUQX010027675.1, on the reverse strand, counting down.
ATATAAAATTATTATTATTAATATGTATATATTAAATATATAGATATATTATATATATATTATTATTCTTATTGAGTTTGTAATATTATAGAAAATTCTAAATATTTGTTCATAATCGGCAAAATAATCGGCGAAATTTGCCGATGACAATGAGCCATTTAAAAAAATATATGACGATGACGATTAATCGTCCCATCACTAATATATATATTATATATATATATATATATATATATATATATATATATATATATATATATATATATATATTATATATTATATATATATATATATATATAATATATTATATATTATATATATTCATTTAGGATTAATAAAATTTGGGCGATAGGTGATGAACTACTGGTTTCTCAAGAAAAATATTAGCGTATTCGGACTCAGGAAGAAAAAAATACCATAGAAAATGTTAAAATATCGCTGGAAAAAGTTTTTTTTTTCTTTTTTTTTTATAATAAGGAAAAATTAAAAATAAACAATTTAAATTGGCTACAAACAAATGTCAAAATAAAAATATGTACGTCTTTTACTAATAAAAATTAAGTTTCTCCAAATTTTTGTGTGAAAAGTTTTATAAAAAATTGTTTTGGGGAGTCGATAGGAGTAGTTTTTTTTTTTAAAATCGACTCCCGACTCCGACTCCTTACCCCTGAAAACGCTCGCTCCCGTCTCTCGACTCCCCATCCCTGAATATATATATATATATATATATAATATTTATATATATATATATATATTATAATATTATATATATAATATTATATATATATATATATATATAATATATATATATATATTATATTATTATATATATATATATATATATATTTGTTTATGGAGAGTGTTTGCAAGAGGAATGGTGAGAGGGGGGGGGGTGGGACATTGATGAATGGGAATGAATAGAAGGGAAGTGAACTGAACTGTTTGCGGATGATCTGGCCCTAGTGGCGAAGAACGCGGAAGGGCTGAGGTACTTGGTGAGGGAGTTTGAGAGAGTGTGTGGACAAAAGGGGCTTAAAATAAATCCAGGTAAGAGTAAATGTGTTAGTGTTTGAGGAGAAGGAAAGTGAGGAGGGGGAGGGGGTAAGAGGTTAGAGTCGGGGGGGTAGTATTGGAAGAGTAAAGATTTTTAGATTTTAGGGATGGAGTTTGAGTAGGGGGCAGGGATGAGAAGGAAGATAGAACATAGAAATAGGTGAAGGAATGAGGGCTTTGAGTGGTCTGAGAGAATATGGAAAGGGGGGATCTATCACAGAAAGTTAAGATAAGTATGTTTGAAAAAATCTGTGTACCAGCGGTGTTGTATGGGTGTGAAACGTGGGGGTTGAATGCTAGGTCCAGGAAAAAGTTGGAAGTATTTGAGATGAAGGGGTTGAAAGCGGTTTGCGGGGTTAGCAGAAGGGAGAGGATTAGGAATAGGGTGGTGAGGGAGAGGTGTGATTGGAGGAATGGTCTGGTGGGAAGAGCGGAGAAGGGAATGTTAAGATGGTATGGGCATTTAGTGAGAATGGAGGAGCAGAGAGTGGTTAGAAGAGTTTGGGAGGCGGAGGGGATAGGAAGGAGAGGAAGGGGGAGACCAAGAAGGAGGTGGATGGATGGAATAAAGGAGATGATGGAGGAGGGAGGGATGGGGGAGGAAGAGGGTAGGGTGTTGGCGAGGGATAGAGGGCGGTGGAGGAGGTGGGTGAGGGCGGAGATGAGGAGAGGTGTGATGAGGTAGGCTTGTAGCACCACTAACCCGCTCAAGCGGGACAAAAGTGTTTGTAAAATAATAATAATAATAATAATAATAATAATAATAATAATAATAATATATATATATATATATCAGTAGCGGCTCGTGGTCAAAATTCTTGAATAGGAAAATCAATAAATATATATATATATATATATCATTATATATATTATATATATATATATATATATATATTATATATATATATATATATATATATTATATATATATATATATATATATATATATATATAGTGAGAATACAAGAGAATGAATGGTTTCATATATGAATCACTCACTGTATTGCATATATTCTAACATTTAAATTTCAATAGGCCTACAACACTCGAAAAAGAATTAAGTAATTTTTAATGAAACTTAAATCGAATACGATTCCAATATCCCCGTATTTATAAAACTAACAGCTCAAATTTTATTAAAAACACACAAATCAGTAATAAATTAATATAATAAATAATATGAAAAGCGTATTATTACTAACTCACACTCCACACAAAATCATTCCCATTAATAACATGAAAATGGAGCTACTGGTCTGCAGAGGTAAGCTACAAAGTAGCCGAGGAAGAGTCTGACTCAAGCGCGATTTCTCAGACTCTGGTTGAGTCAATGATTTTAAATGAAATTATGAATTAAATAAGTTGGTATAAGAGATGATCAAGTTAGCATAAAATTATTAATTAGTTAATTATTATAATTATGTTAATATTATTATTTCTTGCTAATGCAATTTAAATGGGGATTTAAAAAAAAAATGACTGCTACTGAGTCGTCAGGCAATCAAAGTGCCTAGCTTAGAGATAAGGAAACTATTTTTTTTTTTACTCAGAAGTAACAATTGCCACCGATCGCTACTATTAAAAAGGAATAGAGTAGAAATTGATGCCGGCATCTTAAAGCTAGCCTTCGAAAGAAATATATATGCTGACTTTATAATATTTTTTGGGCTCACTAAGGCAAGTAAGGCGTTGCCTACTCTGCCTACCCCCAAAAGCCACCACTTATAATATATATATATAATATTTATATTATTATATATATATATATATATATAATTATATTATATATATATATATATATATATATATATATTGGGTGATTCATTTGGAGGTTTGTTTTTACAATCAGTGGTAGTGGGGTCCCCAACCAAAACTACCATTATCATATATATATATATTATAATTATATATATATATATATATATATATATATATGTAATATATATATATATAATATATAATATAATATATATAATAATTATATATATATATGGTAGCTGGGTTTGTGTCTACTACGGTATCCACTTATTTGTCCTAGAAATGCTCATTGCGGGCCTCGGATATCTGGTGCATGTTTGAGCACCCTACCCCTAGTTATGGGGAAGCAAGGGACATATTATTACTGCTGATTTACTATATATCATATATATATATACTTATATATATATAATATATTATATATATATATATATATATATATATATATATATATATTTTATATAATATATATATATATATAATATATATAATATTATATATATATATTATATTATTATTTATATTATATAATATATATATATATATATATATATATATATTATATATATATTATATATATATATATATATATATATATATATATATTATATATATATATATATATATATATGCTCGCCCAAATAAATATTTATCTCTATATTTATAATTAACCGTACTTTCTTTACGCACCTTAATATATCTCTAAGCGTGAATAAAATTTTCTAAACTGAAAGAAAATAATAATGATAATATTACAATAGGGTGATTTAAAGAAATCCCTAAACCAACTAAAATATTAAGTACTAACAAATAACTTTACTATAAAAATCCTCCAAATTAATGTAAATGGTTTAAACATCAAACATTACGAAATTTCAGCCTTTTTCTTCAAGCATAGCATCGACACAGCCCTGATACAGGAAGCCCATGTACCACAAAACAAGCCATAAACACATTTTTATGCGTATGACTCAATTTACTCTAACACACTTTTGACTTCATTTATTCTTAGGCACGCATCACTATCGTCATACATACTTTTGATTCCATTCAGAAGTCTACCACAAACACCTGCCATGCAGTTTCCCTATTAATCTTATCATACGCCTGTTGCAAATCCATAAAACCTAAATACAATTTATTCTTCTTCTCTCTCATTTGTTTCAATGTAAATATTTGATCCACACATCCTCAACCGCTTCTAAACGCACCTTGTTCTTCACCAATCCGTCCTTCAGTCACTTGACGCACTCTGTCGATCAAAATACCAGCATATATCTTCTCTACAACACTCAATAAACTATATCCCTTATGATTCCTACAGTTACACTTACCCCCCTTACCCTTATATATGGGTACTATTACCACTCTCCTCCAATCCCTCCGAACTATACCCTTCATAAACGCTTTATTGCACAACTTCCAAATACAATCAATCACCAGTTCGCCTCCGTTCTTGGATCATCTCACCAGTAATGTCATCTATACCTGCAGATTTACTATTCTCCAACTTTCTCACTCTACCCATTACCTTCTCCTTACTAATGACCTCATCCCCAACCCAAAGATACCTATTCCTTCTTGCACCATCAAACCCACACACATTTACTATAATCTTTTCATTACAGCCAATGTTATTCAGATTTTCGAAGTGTTTCCTCCACACTCCCCTCACATCCATTTCATCAGTTACAAAAGCACCATCTCTATTCATTATTCTAAGCAGATTTCCCTTATTCTCCTTCTTAACCTTTATAGCCTCCTTCCAGAGGAGCTCGCTATTCTCTTATAAGTCCCCAATCATTCTCCTACCAAACTGTTCATTTACCTCTTTTTACCTCCTACGGATGCACCTTTTAGTATTTCTTTTTTCCTCCTTATATAATTCCAAGGATCTTTCTTTTCAAACCTCATCATTGGCTTTTAGTACATTCAACCATGCTTCTTTTTTACTTTTAACCGCTTGCATCATCTCTTTATTCCACCACTCACTGTTAACATTCTTACTTCCTTACTTTAGCACATTCACATACTTCCTTTGTACTGCTAACAATTGTTTCCTTCATTTGCTCCCAGATTTGTTCAGTTTCTTGTTAACATTCAACTGATTCACTGGCGAGCGCACTTAAGATACTTATCCTTATTACCTTGTTCACTAAACCACTCTTATTTCTACCCACTTCCTTATCACCTTCCTCTTCATTCAAGTCCCCACTAACTTAATTTTACATAAAACAACGATATGATAATCTCATCCCTAACTCCCTCCACTGTATATATATATATATATATATATATATATATATTATATATATATATATATATATATATATTATATATATATATATATATATTATATATAAAGTATATATATATATAATAATATATATATATATTATAATATATTATAATACTATATCAGAACACTCCTACTACTCGCGCTTAGCACGAGTTATTATAGAAACGATCGATCTTCTAAACAAATTTCATAGTTAGATAAAATTCTCGTATTTTTTTGCGAAAATTGGTCATCTGAAAGAATATATTACATAATGTATATCAAAAATTATGTAAAATTTACAAACAAAAAGTGTAAGAATCATCGCCATTGAATAATGCTATTTTTAAATCAATTATAAATGGTGACTACTCGTGCTTCTCCGAAAGAGCGAAGAGAAAATTTGAAGACAGTGTACAATACATATTCGTGAATTTAATTTGTTTACGTTGTTTTTTTTCCTACTTAATTCCTACTATGGAATCTAAGTAAATACCTCAATTTTTAATTTAAAAAATAACATTCTAAAAATACACAGTGTAGTTCTCGTTTTAATGCACATTTCGCATAAAAATAATTAATATATTTAAATTCTAATACCTGAATTTGAAAGAAAAACAATGTTACCCATCGAATCAATTTTAAGCTAAAGAAAACTGTAAAATAAATGTTATAATCACCTTTTTGTTTATTGAAATTTTGGGTGTTATATATATATATTATTATTATATTATATTGTAATTATAGGGGTATTTTTCTAGTTTATATTTTATTTATATGTTATTATAATAATTTGATGATATATATAGGTAGTACTTAATTTACGTTATTATTATATATATTGCTTTAGTACTATATTTAAAGAGGGAAGATGAGCCTGAGTAGTAAAACAGCTTCCTTCGGAGTTTGCCGCTGATATATATATGTATTATATTATATATATATATATATATTAGGGGTCGTTAGGTATATATAGTATATTATTTATATATATATATTTTATTTTAGGTATATTATGAGTATGATTATATTAGTCTATTATATATATTTTTTTTTAGATAAATTATTACATATATGATAATTTTTAGTGGGTGTATGTTATGTTAAGTATATAGTATGTATATTATTATAGTATATAGTTACTGATGTAGGTATGTTATTTAATAGATATATAGTTATTATATATATAGTAGTATACTTCATCCTACCACCTATGCAGTTAGTGATTTGGGGGTGTATGTGTCAGCAATACACCGGGATATTAGAAAAGATAGGCAGAACAAAATAATGAAACAAGTCAAAATAAATCCTCCCCCTTACCTTTCCCTTTATACCCTTAATTAAGGGGAAACTTTCTCTTAAGACCCCTACTTTTTTGATAGAGCAAATATATAAAATTCACTTTTTTTATTATCCAAATTGTTAGAGCAAAAATTTCCTCCTAACATACGTGTGTGTGATGATATTTTTTTGGAAATTTATAAAATGATCTTTAGATAAAGAAATTTATTTAGAGAGGTGTCGAACTAAAAAATTGCAATTCCAGGTTTAGGATCAAAAAATATTTTATTTATAATTATGGAAAATCTATTTTTTTTAATTTTCGCAACCTCCAACCCAGGCTCCAGCTTTTACTCTACCAAATAAATGGAGTTGGAACAGAAGTTGGAGCTGGAGCGTGTATATATATATATATTATGGTAGGCTGTAGAGTATTATTACTGCTTATTATTTATGTATACTATTATCATTATTTATATATATACGTTATTATTATTATTATATATCTTTTTAGTATATATGGTATATACTTTTATAGTATTATTATATTATATTATATATATATATTATATATATATATATATATATATATATATATTAATTATTTATAATTTAAAATTAAAAGAGATTTAATTACCTTAAACTTTTTGTTGAGACGATATCTGTTGCAGATCTTGGCCATGCGGTCGTAAATTTCGTCTGCTACAAAACAGTAATCTCTGTTAAGCTGATCCAATTCTTTGGAAACAACAGCGGCTCCTGAAGGAGTTTTTTGGCGTTTAAGGCTAGCGTCCAGACTCGGATGAAGCTCCGTGCGGAAGCGCTTTCCTTGTACTGAGACAGCCTCAAATCGTAAATCTAGGAACGGGGGGGTTTCACCTATTAGTTTTAGTAATGACGGAGAGCTAACCCGTCCAACTAAAGGGCACTGTTAGTTAATACCATAATTTCCTTAATTTAGTTGGGGGAGCAAATAAACCCGCTTACCCAATAATTTATTTAAGCTTAATTAAGCAACCGGCTAAAAAATCTAATTACCTTGTAATTTATTCATTTTACCTATTAGTTACCAAGTCATTATTATTAACTATCAGGTCATGCGACGTGTAACCAAGATATTATTATTAATTATTAATTATTATTATTATTGTTATTATTATTATTATTATTATTATTATTATTAATAAAAAAGCATGCTTCCTTTAACGTAAATCACAAATTGATATATTTAAGATAATATGCCTTTTATCGACCGCCGGTCAAAATTTAGCTTTCTTTAAAAAAAAAAAAAAGTTTTCCTTTTTAAGAGAAACAAGTAGTTAAAACATTTATTAAATTAATAAAAATGCGTGAATGTACAATTGTAATAGAAAGTGCAAGCGAAAGCGGTGTTAACCGCAAAAGTTAACACGTCCCAAGCACCCGTTATTTAACATACCTTGGCTCTAGGTGAGGTAAAGAATATTAATATTCTTCAATACACGGCTTCTTCTCCAAAACCTTCATGTACATATTCTGTAAGGAGAGAACAACGTCTATTATCATTAATTAAATCTTCGACAAGCAAACATGCAACCATCTGTCTTTATCTCTCTATATACTGCTCGTCATTTGCAGGGGATACTTGTGAAGGTTATCGTCAGGTGCAGCGGCAGTCAAGCTGGTTCGGTAACTGGACTGGACATAATGGAGATGTTGGACAGGCTTGGAAAGGCAATATGTTACAGTGTAGGTTTAAATAGGATATAAGGTAAGAAAGGATGTGGAGTCGAAAGGAGAAAGTTAGTAAGATAAACTGTAAGCAGACGAAACACAGATAGGAATAAAGGATAGAAATGAATAATGAAGAGACGAACTATTAACCTTAATCCCAATAAAAGAAATTATCAAAGGTCGATTTACTAAATTGAAGAGTTTAAGATAATAAAAAAGGAGAATAATCAGAAAACCACACGTTAATATAAATAAATTTATCAAGAGATGAATAATTCAAGAAGCGTACATAAAAAGATACTTGTAAGTAATAAAATAGGCCTACTTCAATTCGCCGTAGCAAGAACAGTCTTACCCTCAATCTTTCTGCTTCTAGCTCTGCTTCGGAAGGTCCCAAGTCTTCAATTTTCTCGGCGCGAAGTTCTTTTTGGAATGAATTTGTCACCATTTGTTCAACTTCATGACCGTTTCGGTATTTAGATAACAGCTCAGAGGCAGCTTCACAACTTCTCAGTCTGGAAGAAAAATAATTTCGAATAAATTGGAAAATACAATTAGGATTTTTGAACTTTGAACAAAGCTATAAGAGATCTATTTAAAATGAATAAATTTATTTCACTTTTTCCAATATTTAGTAGACATGTTTACCTATCGATAATTTGTGTACAAATAGTGTCCCATCTCATCCTTAACTTCCTTACATCTTCTTCTAATTTATCAACATCTGGATGTATTTTCTGACTAGGTCTCGATTTAACAACGAGGGTGCGAACATTTCGACATTCCTCAAGTAGTCTATCAATTAAGATCTGAAAATTGCATAAGTATTAATAATGTAATAGTTCTAAGGAAACCAGTGAAATATGTTGAAAACTGATAAACTGCTGAA
>JABUQX010027675.1:0-12500 GCA_015478945.1 Trachelipus rathkii | reverse complement strand
ATATATAATATATATATATATATTAATATATAATATATATTAATTAATATATATATATATATATATATATATATATATATATATATATATATATATATATATATAATATGATATATATATATATATAATATATTATATATATATATAATCTCGATCTCATCAATAAAAATCGATATAAATATATATATATATATATATATATATATATTTATATATATATATATATATATATATTATATCTATTATATATATATATATAATATATAAATATATATATATATATGAGTCTGGGTCTCTCGGCATCTAGGTGGACGACGGGGGGGGACTTCGTCCCCTAACATTTAAGTTAAGGACACCTTTCCATTAGGGGGCTCAATGCCGATGGGTGGTCAGTGGGGGGACGCATCCGCACCGTCGTCCACCTAGAGACCCCGACTCTGATATCTATGCAGTCTACTCTAAGGGTGTTCCGTTTTAATGTTTTTAAATCATAAAACGACTTTATATATATATATTATTTATATTATATATACTCTATATATATATATATATATATATATAATATATATATATATATATTATATATTATATATATATATTATATATATATTATATATATATATTATATATGGGACGCGCTCTTACCTCAGGAGGTAGAGCAACTCACACTAGCCAAGCGAGAAGGGGCTCAGGTATCGAGACTGGGTTGGAGCGAGAGAATGTAAGCTATTCTTCTATTAACTGTTTAAGCTTCGTCCCACTCAGACGTTAATGAGTACATGGAACGTGTTTTTGCTACTAATGGGAAAATTTCCACGGCATTCGCGATATGGCTTGGCCACCTGCGGATTTTCAGCCGTTAGGCCTCTGTAACCGAAGGACCCCTTTCTTTTCGATAGGTCGCACTGAAAGTCGTGGTTTTTCCTAGAATGGCCATATAAACCTTCCTGGGGGAGGACAAGAAGGGAACTAGTATAATATATAATATATATATATATATATAATATATATAAAATATATAATTTATATATATATTATAATAATATATATATATATACTATATATTATATATTATATATATATATGATATATATATATATGATATATATATATATATATATAATATATATATATATATATATATATATATATTTAAAAGATTAAATTTGATATTCATTTATAAATTTTCCGACACTACGATTTTAACACTATGGTTTTTGTGGGTCATACTTTTTATTTGCCTCGCGATTTGTAAATTAGCATACGCCGTAATGTGCGATAAAAGGAAGTTCCGTTCAGTTGAATTATAAGAAAACCCCATTGGATTATTCACAACTTTGAATGCAACTCTTTTTCCCTTAAGATGTCACCCATTTTTGGTCAGCGTTTAGATTAGCGGCCCCCTGTATCTAAAAATCTATGATAGCTACGTAAAAACTGAATACATTTTTGAAATCAGCGAACTTTGATTGTAATGCTGGATAATGAAGAAATAAAATGAAGTGCGATAAAAAAATAATAATAATAATAATAAACAGATTTGATGTACGATAATTCTCTCGTTCCCCAGTCATGAGTCCCCAAATATTCTCTTTTCAATGTTAATGCGAACATACGCACACACACAAACTATACACATATATGTTCTAGAGGCGAAATTAAATTTTTTTTGGTGACCTAACCTAAACTATGCTATTTTATTTTTAATTTTTGCCGTTATTTTTAAAGTTTCTCCTAAAGTATTGAAAAGATAAAGAAAACGTTTATTTTTTATGAGTATCATGTTTAAATTAAGGTTGGAAACGTACGATTCTAAATTATTTTTTGCAGTTATTTATTAAAATTAATAATTATTAAAAAAAAAGTTTTTTTTCCTGCATCACAATGTTCGGTGAATTCAAAAAGGTATTCAGTTTTTATGTACCTATCGCATTTTTTTTAGATACAGGGGGGCCCCCTAATCTAAACTCTGGCCCCCATTTTTGTTTTTATATTCATGATAATTTTTTTTAGCTGTGCTGTGATTTTATAAAAATCTGAGATATAGCTGCGCTGCTATATAATTACCATATATATATATATATATATATATAATATGATATATATATATATAATATATATATATATATATATATATATATAATATATATATATGATATATATATACTATTATATATATATGTTATTTTTTAAGACTCCGTCAGTTTTGATTTTTTTTTGTTTTTTTTTCATATATTTCTAGTATATGATCTAACAGTCAATTTAAGGGGTGACGGACATGATTCAAAAATATATAGGACCAGTTTGGTTTTACGACTCCGTCAGTTTTTAAATTTTTTTTTTTTTTTTTTTAACTAAAGGATACCCAAGGGTAAACCTCAAAGATGGCAGGAGTCGGGGTCTCTCGGCTCCCGGGGGAACGACAGGGTAGGACTATTTCCCCCCCTCCGGGAGGGTCTCCGGAACCCCCGCTCCTTGGTATTTGGGTGTCGCGGGGGTCCTCCGCCCCTCCCTTGGGGTATGGAAAACTCCCCCCCCCTTTTGTCCCCCGTCGGCTCGAGAGCCCCCTAATTTTTTTTTTTTTTTTTTTATTTTTAAAAAAAAAAAATTTTTTTTTTACATTTTTGGTAATTTAAAGCTTTACACGTGATTCAATATGTAATTGGTTTTCTCTGTTAAGTGATTGTACTTTTCGAGATATTTCATTTATGAAAAAACAAATATTTTTTTTGTTTTTTTTTTGTTTTTTATACATTTTTGTTAATCAAGCTTTATCGCTGATTTTCAAAATATGTAAGTTGGTTTCTTCTAGTACAGCCCTGTCGTACTTTTCGAGAAATTTCATTTTTAAAAATTTAATTGATATAAATGTGATTTTTAAATAATTGTTTAAAAAATGTTTCGAACTTTTGAATCATGTCCATCACCCCCTGAAATTCATTGTTAGTATCAATTACTTTAGCAATATGTTAAAAAAAAACACAAAAACACCACAACTCAAAAAACTGACGGAGTGCTTAAAACATAAACAGGGCCTATAACTATATATATATATATATATATATATATACTATATACTATATATATATATATTAATATATATATATATATAAATATATATATATATATATATTATATATATATATATATATAATATATATATATATAATGAGTATATATATGAGGCTCGGTGTAACTGACCGAGTTTCTTCGAACGTTAAAGGTCTTACTTACCATGCTGAAAAATCGATAACTCTTCAGAAGAGATATGACCTTCGGCTGAAGCCAAACTTGTGCCAGATAAAACTACATCTCTAAGAGAACTCTTTCTTGATCTATGACAGCAGCAACAACATTCTGCCTCGCAGTTTTTCTCAGGGTAAATATTTTCGAGGTTCAGACGCGGAAAGAAAATAGCCGTCCCTCTCAGATTTGTGGATAAATCCAGGGTGCGAATTTCACAGCTAAATAACTGACACTCTAATAAACGCGGTTCATCGTCTAACGATAAAAAACATTCGCGAGGAATCATAGTTCGAAACGTTAAATTTATTTTAAACCAAAGTCATCAAAATTTAAGACAAATGTAACTTAAAATTTTTACCTACTATAACTTTAAAAAATTAATTTAAGAAATAATAACATCAAGAAATAATAACACCCATGAACATATTAGAAAACCATGAAAACTTTTCCGACCACTAGCGCAAATTTGGAAAGAGAAATTTCCTTTCCATCTTGTCATTGGCGAGACTTAAGCACAACTGACTGGCTAACCTTTCATCCGAAAAACTACTTGGAAATTTAGGCACAGAAGCTCATACGTTATCTATTTTGACGTAATTACCGTAATTGCAGAAGAAATAATAATAATTTGCATGAAAATCTTAGATGAAACATTATAATATTGGAAGAGAAAGAAACAATAATAAAAAAAAAAAAACAACAGAAAAGTCAAGTTTAAGTACTAACAACACAAATACAAGATTATCAAATGTACACACTCACACAGCATACGAAAAAATTTATAAGTGATTAGCCTAAAAGAATGGTTTGTAATCAAATTAACAAAACTAAAACAAACAAAAGAACAAAAAAAAAATTATATATATATTATATATATATATATAATATATTATATATATATAATAATATTTTTCATATTAAAAATAAAATATATATATATATATATATAAAAAAATAAAGAAAAATTATAATAGATAGATAGAAAATATTTTATAGGGTAGATATAGCAAAACTAAAGAAGTTACCCGTTATACATATCCTCAAAAACTAAAGATGGTTACAATAGGAAAAACTTGATAACATATATGGACAGCGTATAAAATTGTACGGAAATATAAAAAAAAATTTTATTTCTTTATTTTTTTTTATATATATCTCCAAAACTACGATAGGTAGAAGAAAACTAATAGCATATATGGAATCAGCGTGTGAAATTTGTATGAAAAAAAAGGAATTTTGTTTTTATACCCAATAACATATTTGGTAAATCAGCATTTATGATTTTTTTTAGGGGCTCGAGCCGAACGGTGGGACACGAGGGGCCGAAGTTCCCCGGGAGGCCGAGAGACCCCGACTCTTTGCAGTTTACCCTGGGGTATTCTTTTAGTTAAAAAAAAAAAAAAAATTGTTTCCATTTTTTTTCATACAAATTTCATACGCTGATTCTAAATATGTTATTAGTTTTCTTGTAACCTATCTTAGTTTTTGGGAAATAAAAAAAAAAAATTAAAAAAAATGGTTAAATTTTTTTTATCATTTTCCATACAAGATTTCATACGCTGATTCCATAAATGTAATCAGTTTTCTTGTACCTAATTCTTATGTTTCGAGATATATCGGGTAGCTTCTTTAGTTTACCATATATATATATATATATATATATATATATATAAATATATATATATATATATAGATATATATATATATATATTATAATATATATATATATATATATTATATATATTATATATAGTATATTTTTGTTTTACGACTCCGTCAGTTATGATTTCTTTTTTTTTGTTTTTTTTTTTTTCATCTATTTCGTACTATATGATACTAACAATGAATATTCAGTGGTAACGGACATGATTTCAAAAGTTCGAAATATTTTTAAATAATTTTTTTAAAAAATCACATTTATGTTAAATAATTTTTTCAAAAATGAAATATCTCGAAAAATACGACATTACAGAAAAAAACCAATTACATATTTGGACTCAGCGTATAAAAAGCTTATTACAAAATGATATATAATATATATAATATATATATATATATATATATATATATATATAATATATATATATATATATTATATATATATATATAAATATATAAAAATAATCATATATTATATTTAGGGGGCCGAGCCGACGGGAACAGAGGCGGTGGGACGTTTTCCATACTTCCGTAGGGGAGGAGCGAGGAACCCCCGCGGACACCCAAATACAAAAGAGCGGGGGTTCCGGAGACCCTCCCCGGAGGGGGGAAATAGTCGTAACCCCGTAGTTCCCCGGGAGGCCGAGAGACCCCGGACTCCTGCCATTCTTTGCGTTAACCTTGGGATTTCTTTAATTTAAAAACCCCCCCAAAAAAATAAAAACAAAATATTACTTAAAAAAATTATTTAAAAATTTTTGTTCATTTTTTAAAGCATGTCCGTTACCACTTAAATTTATTGTTAGTATCGTATACTAGCAATATATTAAAAAAAAAAACAAAAAAAAAATTAAAAATGACGGAGGGGTAAAACTAGAAAAGGACCTATATATTTTGAATCATGTCCGTTACCACTGAAATTGATTGTTAGAATCATACTAGAAATGTATTAAAAAAAAAAACAAAAAAAAAATTTCCAAAACTGACGGAGTCGCTAAAAACAAGTATCAAAGGTCAATATATATAAATATATTATATATATATTATATATAATATATTATATTATAATATATATATATATATATACGTATATATATATATATATATATATATATATATTATTATATATGTTATATATATATATAATAATATATATATATATTATATATTATATATAATATATATATATATATATATATATATATTAGATATATATATATATATATATATATATATATATATATATATATATATATATATAGGCCCTTTTCTGTTTTACGACTCCGTCAGTTTTGATTTTTTTTTTTTAATATATTGTTACTATATGACACCAACAATGAATTTCAAGTGAACGGACATGATTCAAAGTTCGAAATATTTTAAATAATTTTTTAAAAATCATATTTATGTTAAATATTGTTTTTTAAAAATCAAATATCTCGAAAAAAGTACGACAAAATACCAGAAAAACCAATTACCTATTTGGAATCAGCGTATAAAAGCTTATTACAAAAATAGTAAAAAAAAAAAAAAAAACTAATATTTTTTTTCAAAAATGAAATATCTCGAAAAGTACGAAACTTACAGAAAAAACAATTACATATTTGGAATCGGCGTATAAAGCTTATTACAAATATGTAAAAAAAAAAAAAAAAGAAAAAATAGGGGGCTCGAGCCGACGGGGGACAAAGGGGGGGACGTTTTCCATACCCTGTAGGGGAGGGGGGAAAATAGTCCTACGCTGTCGTTCCCCGGCACAGGCCGAGGAGAACCGACTCCTGCCATTTTGTGCGGTGTTAACCCATTGGTGTTTACTTAGTTATAAAAAAAAAAAAAAAAAAAAAAAAAAAAAAAAAAACTGACGGAGTTGTAAAACGTAAAAGGTCCTATATATTTTTGAATCATGTCCGTTACCACTTAAATTGATTGTTAGGATCATATCCTAGAAATATATTTAAAAAAAAAAAAAAAATTCAAAACTGACGGAAAAGTAAAACGGAAAAGGTTATATATATATATATATATATATATATATATATATATATATTATATATATATATATATATATATATATATATATATATATATATATATATTATATATATTATTAAATATATTAATTTATAAGAGAGTATATAAATATATATATATATATAATATATATATATATATATTATATATATATATATATATATATATCATATATACTATATATATTATATATATATATATATATATATATATAGTATATAATATATATATTATATATAGTATATATTAGGGGTGTACCGGAACTGAAATTTTCGGTGTCCGGCCGGAACCGGAATAAGCCGGAATCCCAAAATAAATTCCGGCCGGAACCGGAATTTCTAATGAACTTTCCTTTTACTATAAAAGAAATGTGAAAAAAGCATTATTTATACAAATTAAAATATAAAACCTTTTTTTTCTATTATATATATATATATTATATATATATATATATATATTATATATATATATATATATATATTATATATATATATATATATTATAGTATATATATATATTATATATTTATAATAATACATCAAAAGTCGTTAATGAATATATAATATATAAATAAAATATATATATATATATATAGTATATATAATATATATATATATTATATATATAATATATATATATATAATAAAATATATATTCATTAACAGATTTTGATGAAGATTTTATTCATTAATTGATACAGATTTGTCATAATGAATAACCTCACAAATTATTTTTAAAATGCCATCTTCGTAAAAAAGGATGTTTGTATTATTAATAAATAATGTTACAAAATCTTTAATAGAGTGTGTAAAATATGCCACAAAAAATTAAAACTAGGTATTCACCAAAAACATGTAATTTAACCAACGCCTAGGTTGGGAAAAAACACGTTTTTTCAAATCGTCTGTTCGTTTTCAGGAAAAAAACATGTTTTTTCATGGTTTCTTTATTTTTTTCTGTGTTTCGTTTTTTCATTAAAATGTATTTTTAAAAAAATAAAGGAGGCTAATAGTGATATTTTCACTTGTAGTATTTTTCATTTTTCAAATATTGAGGATACTTGAAATTAAACAAATAGTTCCACATATATTTATAAAATACAGAAACTACCTTTTCTCTTATTATTTTATCAATTGTATTTGCTAAATGTACAGTAGGTGTAACTTGCAGGACTGGCTGTTTGTAGGCCTTCTAATACTAATTTTACTAGGATTTTACATTTGATCATATAATATATTTATAATTACTTTTAAATATTATGTATATTTTATATAGAATGAGTCTGAAGGACAAAACTCAAAAGTGACTTTAAGGGATGCAAAATGAAATAATAAAAATATTGAAATTTAAAAATAATACCAAGATTGTAAATGAAGGAGGATGAGTGAATGCCTTTCCGCAATACTTGGGCTTTGGAATATTGATTCGGCTCGAATTCGCCCGTTTCCATCTACGGCATGCCTACCGTCAATACGGGGTTACTGACTACTGTTGTGTGACTATTGTCAAGCTTATTATCACTGGGCTCATCAGCTGATCAGCCACATTTAATTTTAATATGACTGATAAGTCTGATATCTCAGAGTCGTATGAAGTATCGTGTGAGTGACAGTGGTGAAGGAGCAGGGGCAGTAACAGGACTCTTAAGCTTAGCTGCCTTAGCATAATCATCTCATCTTCAGTTGGCAAAGTTTTTCAGAATTCCCTAGTTCTAGATTATGAGGCAATAAATTACTAGGTTTTGCAACGTCTACACAACAAAAGTTACATTTCATGCGAGGACCTTTGCTACCTTTATTTCCTTAAAAAGTACAGTCCACACGACTTTTTGGCACGTTGCATTTCTAAATTCTGATTATTGAATTTGTGATGATATTATATGTGATCTAAAAGTATGTACGAATATAGTTCTTGAAACGTGATATAAGGTAATACATTTAATATGAAGCACACAAGACAATAATATTTTGAATATCAAAATTCAGTAATATAAAATAAAAAAATTATAAAAATTAACTCATAAAAATTTTGAACACAAAACTCGGGCTTCCACCTTGTAGGAAATTGGAACCAACAAATGTCAAAATTAGAGCATATTTGTTAAAACTTATTAATATATTGTTCAAACATGTAAAATTCCCCAACTTATTGAAAAAAACGAAAAAAACAAATTTTACTTGTTTTTTTTCATGAGAAAAAAAACGTTTTTTTCGGAGAAAAAAACGAGCTCGTTTTTTTCCTTTCCCAACCCTAACCACGGGCCACTTCATAAAACATATGGAAAAAACATCACCAAAGAAATATCTGAAGTCAAAAAATTTGGATAGATAAAAGAGAGAAATCCTGTGTTTTCTAGAACACTGGACACCCAAAATAGCGAAAGATCGAAGCCGTGAAACAAGTGAGTCTGGAGGAAAATTTCTTCCCACAAAAAATATTTGCTATATCAATGACCCCAAATTCAGAACGCAAAACTAAATCAGGAAATAATAAATTTAATCGCTTGAGTAAATCAGCCATTCAAATCACTGAAAGAGCAGGGACTCAATAAAACTTGTTGCCCATCTTAAACCAAAATATCTTATTTCTAGTAAGAAAATTATTTTTTTTTTAGAGAGATGATGTTACCGAACTCAGTACAGATAAATTAAGAAGATCAGCAGGTATTCGAGAAGTTAATCTAAGGCTGATCAAGATAATCATATTACTACAGATACTGCCAACGCCCAAAAAAATATTGGTAGCTAAAAAATTTCAAACGAGTCTTTTTATTTTTTAACTACTCACTGGACTTAACAAGCCAGCTTGAAAAATCATTTACTAAGGTATTCACATTGCAATATAATATATAATACTATCATATATATACTACTAACATTATTAAATATATTATATACCTATTATATAACTTCTAATATAATGCAATTTTAATAATACATAATAATTATATAGTATATAATATATATATATATATAGAATATGATATATTATATATATAATATATATATATATATATAATATAATATTTAATTTTTGGATTATATAAATTTGAATTCCGAATGAGTATCTTTATTATGCTACTATTTTGAGATATTTGAAATAAACTTTATTAATTAAATAATAATGATAAGGTTCAATGTAAATACACTGCTGTATAGAACTACTACCACAAAGGCTAATATTATTTTTGTTAAAAGATGGGCTACGCGATATGTAAAATAAATCACCCTTCCAGCAAGTGTTTAATTTATCAAGTAACGATTAGTAATTCCGGTTCCGGCCGGAATTTTTCCAAATTCCGGCCGGAACCGGAACCGGAAAAAAATGTCAAATTCCGGCCGGAATTCCGGCCGGACGCGGGAATTCCGTACACCTCTAATATATATATATATATAATTATATATATATATATATATATATATATATATATATATATATATATATATATATATATATTATATATAATATATTATAAATATATAATATATATATATATATATAATATATATATATATATATATATATTATGGTAGGGATGCCCGATATCTAAAAAATATCGATAAATCGATTATCGATATTTTAAAAAAATATCAATATCGCCTTCGATATTATGTCTCCAGAAAAAATATTCGATATATTTTCGATATATTATAATCCGATTATAATTTGATATATAATCCAATATTATATATCAATATATATATATATTATATATATATATATATATATATATATATATATATAATAATATATATATATATATATATATATATATATAGTATTATATATATAATCCTCCAGATTTAGGGACGCCAACAGGTTAGAAAAAACAACGATAGCTGACAACTAAAATTGAATACTTTAGGAATCAGGGCAATTTCAGTTTATGAAAAAGTACAAAATTTAAAGATTAAAACTAACAAATAAAAAAAATAAAATAACAAAAATTTTAGGGATGTACGATGTTTTTTTATTTTACAACGGCAGAAATGATGTTGTTAACAGATTTATTGCATATTCTTAAACAAGGAGCCATTGTTAGGTATTTTACAAGTTATTACGTTTAGATACTATACCCTAACTATATATAATAATATATTATATATATATATATATATATATTATATATATAATATTATATAATATATATATATATATATATATATAGATATATTATTATAGATATATAGATAGATAAAAAAATTTTATCCGATCTCCCGTTCCGGTGGCGTTAGTGTAAACATTTGTCCATATATTATATCATTATAGTATATATAATATAATATATTTATATATATACTATATATATAATATAGGTAAATAATAAATTGATAGTTTACAGATTTTTGTTTGTGCTATATCTTATTTATACTATGTATATATATTGCAAACTCATAAAGAGAGAAAGGCTTTAATTTATAAATTTGAAGCAGACGTATGTATAGAAGAAAAAGATGATTAGAAATGGAAAAAGGAGCTTCACTCTTCAGGTCTTCCCCAACTATTCAAGGTTGCCAAACTCCAAAGAGGTTGAAGACTTGATTAGTTGTGCTTAGAAAGCAGTTGCGCATGATGTGGATCTCAGGAAACTGGGGGTTTTTTGACTTTTTGTTGTACGGTGAAAATTAATAAGAAGAATCTGCGTTTCACTAGAAATTTAAACATAAATAAAAATTAATTTTTTTCGTATTAGAATTACATAATAACTATTGAAGTAATCAAGAAGCTAGGAATCTTCAAATTGATTTCTTATTTAAGGTACAAAATAAATATTGATTCCAACAACGAAATTAATTGTAAATTGGATGGTAGGCAAGCTGATACTGGACCGATGTCTCAGTGCGATCTTAAGAGAAAATCTATTTAAATTTTAGTAATGAAAGATAAATAATATTAAGATAGTTCGAACTGGGATGCCAGACGACTTATCATTAGAAAAGCTGTAGTGATGTACCCCCACATACTAACTTTTAGTAATAGCTATTATAAAATCAACAATTCGTAATCGCGCAGTAACGATGATTAGACTAGTCTTTACTTGGTATGTTAACTGTTAAACCAAAATCATATAGTCCTGTCCGGTATTAGATTTTCTTGCAATGATTATCTTCGTCGCATAAACTGACCACTGAACACACCTCCACAGAGCTAACACGTAAATTCAGGATCAGGCTCGAGTCCGAGTGGACGCAAGAGTCTTAATAGTGCTCAGAACATAATAAATTAAGATTATAAAATATTTCAATGAAAAAATAAAATAAACAATGATAGCTAGTTTAATTCTTTCCTTTCAATTCAATGTAACTCAAGTAGGTTACCTTTAATTAAATATATATATATATATATATTATATATATATACTATATATAATATTACTACATATTATATATATATATATAGTATATATATATATACTATACTAATATATATATATCCATTATATATAATACTAATATACATACTATATATATCTAATCTACTATATTTACTACTAGTTAATTATTATTACAAGCCCAATATCTTATCATTTAATGCACCTATAAAAAGACTAACTCTCTCTGGTC
>JABUQX010027674.1:0-23484 GCA_015478945.1 Trachelipus rathkii | reverse complement strand
CTATGTAAGTTATGACTATACCTCATTATATTCTATTACATATGTTTGAATATAATTTAGGTTATTATTAGGACCATATTGGTTTATGGAATGGAGGTTGGAAGCAAAGGATTGTATATGTTCGGTCATGACTTAAAGGGATGTGTCAGGCTGTGTAGCAGTAATATAGAATTATACTTGACTTTACTTAAGATCAATTCCAGGAGCCAATGTTAACGGTGCTAACGTAATAGTCCTTAAAATGTTGAAAGAGTAATTACTTTGTTTATGCCGTATAAGGCCTCTACTTTCAGTTGCGTCTTAACGTATGATAATATAGAGAACACAAGGTTAATAGAAGACCTATTAGTAATTTGTGTGTTAAATAATTTACCATGTATTAAATTTGAAAAAGTTAAACATTAGTAAATAATAAGTTTACGAAAGATCAAGGCATTGATACGGCAAGTGTTCCAAATTCATCAAGTTTTATACCGTTACTATGTTATAAGGATGTTATGTTAGTAACTTGAACGCGTCGCATGAGTTATAGTGATAGAACTCTCTCTTGCTAATAACGTTAGAACCCAAAACAAACGTTCATGCACTTGAATATTCACTATGAAAGTTTAAGATGTTAAAATTAGGTTTCATAGTCGTTATGGAGGTATAAGTCTACTTTCTAAGTAGTGATATCCAGCTATGAATATGAAGTAGAGCTCACAGCTTACTATGGAATATCTAGATGATTTTGTACAGATCATTTATTTGACTTAACATGATAATTTTATACCAAATCCAAGCTGTAGGTATAGATGGTTATGACCAAAGCATTAATGCTTCATCTGACCTATTAGGAATAATGACTATAGAAGAAAACATAATGCAATCAAAATGCGACATAGTCATTAAAAAAAAAACATCGAATTGCGTGAGAGAAAGGAGAATTACTCAAGATGGGTTTCCTGAATCTATTATAGACGTCTTTTAGTTTGAGCCATTTCGCAACCATGGTCCCATCAGCCACAAACAAGAAGGTCTAGTATACTGGCTTTTAATTCTGATATTTTCACTGCCCTAGCATTGATCAGAATTTTGGTTATAAGATAAACTTCTTTTACAGTCCCAAGCGTACTCGAAGTAAGCGTAAGTGAGGGAACTTTCAGCGTTTAATAGTTTTAAAACAGTTTCTATAATACATTTTTGGTTGCACTACGTCCATGTGATGTAGTATCTGTATTTGACATATTTGTAATGCTTAATGTAATTTATGTTAGGTGTTTTCTTTTTATTACATTATTTACTTAATCATCACACCTTAGGGTACTGTAACATGTATAAATCGCAACTAACGTATTCGTGTAGGCATTTAATGAGTAAGAATAGATGATAAGAAGAAAACCTTAAATTAATTTAGAGATTATGAAGAGTCATGATATCGTCTCGAATTTCGTTAATCCGATAAGATTGCAACAATTAGCTATAGGTTTGTTATTGAGATTTTGTAACCTCTAAATAGCATTATCTACAGGTTAATCTATGATTATCATACTATATTATGATGATAAGATTCAGTATAACATGCATAATATGTTTAAGTAATTTAATAGCTTGACGCATTTTTATATTTTTTTTAATAACATGAACTAATAAAGTTAAGTGAATTAGGGTACAGTCATAATTGTTATGCTTATGTTAATGTTACTGTTACTTTTATCTTTTTTTCTGTCTGTCTATTGAGTGTGGGACTTTGATAACTGTAACAGTTATCCCTTTAATTAATCATAGTTTAAAGTCAATTTAGGCAGGGACATTATATGTCAGTCAATTCAATAGTTTAGACTATCATGTCGAATGGCTCTAAGTATCAGTTTTCATTATAATGAATGAATTAATACTTTTGTACGAGTTTAACACTACTATTATGCCATAATTTAGATCTCTTTTATCTTAAAATATGAGTGAAATTTTTTAAACATGCTGAAACGCACAACTTAAAGTATTTTTTATGTTATTAATGTCTGAATCCAAAATGAATCACTCGAAAGATGTGACTTGAAGTCAATAAGTAAGTCATATGTTTTCAAGGTTATGTGACATTGGTTTATTGTGGTGGCTGCGAATGGTGTGGCTTCGTACAGTTTTGGTTTGTGATTCCAGTTCTCTATGACTTATGACTTTGTTGATCCTTTTCGTTTACACCCTGCGAACCTGCTGTTAGCAAGGTTGCCTGAATGCGATATGTTTATATGGAATTAAGAGTCTATAGATCTCCAGAAAATAAAGCTCATACCAAACCAATATTTGCTAACTTATGTAATAGTATAGACAACTCAGGAGAAATTCCTATACCGTAATCAAATATATCATGATTACGTTTTGATACTGACCGGTTAATTCAAGCAATGATGCGACACATATGGAACTAGGGATTATGTAGATAGGTTGGCGATGAATAGGTGGAACTGAGATGGTTGGTTTGATAATAATGAGAACTTGAAGGAGCTGACTTTATTAAGGGTCAGAGGTTGTAGCTTTTAAACTATCGAGATGCTCTTCTGATCCCAAGTTAATGAGATAAATAGAATATTTGTACTTATTGGATAACCTTCATATTCCTGAACATAGAAGCTCGAAAATTCTGAGTAATACAAGGTATCACGCCTACTCTCCATTGGATACAACGGGCTGGTGAGGCAGGAAGGCCTTAGGCATGGCCCGATTAGATGCGTCCTAATTGGATCGTTAAGTAGGTCGTGTTACCAGGTTGTCGGGGGGATGATGGTGGTTTGAGAAATAGAATAATTAGTCATCGGGATCTGATTTCTAGGAGATTATGTAAATTATTAAAAAAGAACATCTTCCTTTGATACTTACTAATGGTGTCGTTAAATAAAAAACCAATTATTCATTTCCTGACTCCCATAAAGAATGTATAAAAAATTTTTTTTAATTAACATTAATTCTTTCATATCTTATGAAGCAACATATCTTCAATTACTATAGTGTTACTCTTTTGAAGTTAAAAAGTACGTTAGAATTTAACACGGTTGCATTAAGTAAACTGAAAAATGGCAACCGTGTTCCCATTTTATGTTCTGACTAAAATATTGACTATCTAAAGACTCTATAGTGACCCTACCGCCTAACTCATTGTTGTTAAAATCCTAAATTATAAAGAGTGGTGAGCAACCGTGAAAGTTAATTGCTCGGATTCACGCTATACCAACCATTGGAAAGTTTGAATTTAATTGATATTATTTAAAAAAACTTAATCTTTACTTATATTAGCGACCGCACTGGACCATCTTGTCGAACGCCTTAGCATAAATTTAACTTTGATCATATACTCATAAATTGCAATATTATATGTATGGGAATGAATTTATAACTAGACTCTAATAAATTAGCTAATCAAAATTAGACTAAGATCGCAGCTACGATGTCTAACTAAATTATACTTGTCAGAATAACCAATCAGCAATATTAGAATATATCTTGATGAACTACAACCATACTACCATGCGTGATTTACAGTAGAATTTTAGTATTACAGTCCTTCATGGGTGGCGGGAATCGAAAAATAGTTCCACTCTACCATTTTATAATCACCCGCATATAGTGCACTTGTAGGACCTAGGTGAATCCACCGCGTGGTCCTTCCCTTTCAATAATCAGGCCCCCGGCTTCCACGGGCACAAAATTATCCACGAATCGCATTGCTAAAATATAACCTGGTCGTCTCTTTCCTTCTGCTTCCTATGCCCTTTTGTGGGCTGCGTTAACTGCGACTTCAATTTTAAGTCGTGGTTTTTATGTATTTACGAAGTCAGGGAGTCCCTCACAATAATAGGAGGAGATATGGTCTACTAGACCACGACTCGAGCTATACTGTGCGGTTAGTTTTTAAATAACCATCATATTTACGAAGCTCTATCAACAAAAAAATCTAAAAAATAAAAATAACTATATTAATTCCCTATTTTTTTTATTACATAAATTGATAGGCAAAAATTATAAATTAAACAAAATTTATAATATAATCATTTTTTTTTTTTGGTTATTACTATGATTTTAATATGATCACATTGCTTGCCACATAGTTAACGCATTTTTGCACCCAAGGTTCTATCGATATTATAAAACATCACACAAAAACCACAAACGGCGTAATCACATCTTATTATCCATGCATAGTGATATTATAATTATACGAATGTATTTGTATTATCACTCAGCTACCACAGCAGTGGCTCTCGTGGCACAATATACCTCAAGGGAGGGATTAGCCCGCGGATAAAACAGGAAAATAAATAATTTACATTGTTAATATATTAAGTGTATTATTTTATTTGCAAAGCTAATCCTCACACAAAATTTAAATTCACCAGCAAAATTCACTTATTCAAAATTATTTAATTTTAAAAATGGAACAAAACGCCTGATGAGACACGAAACTTAATACCTTCACAATACAAGGATCTTGAACGGTAATAAACGGACTCGAACCGGCAGCTTGAGTAGATTTATTATCGGAAGATTACGATGAAATCGAAGTGCCATGCAACTAGGTAATAAAAATAGTATCTATGTCATATGATTTGAGATAATATATATATAATAAACCACATGCACCTAATCAAATTAATAAGCAGTCACCAAACAGAATCTGTAAATGGCTATAATATAATATATATAATAATTAATATTATAATAAGTTACCCTTTATTAAATACTATTAAAATATAAATTTGTATATATATATAATTCTATATAATAATATAATATCTAATATTAAGTAAGGGATAATATATAAATAAATTCAAATAAAATTATATAATTTTTATTAGTAATTTCGATCTATTAATATTTAAATAATTAAATATTATAAAATATATTTATAAATATAATAATCAACAAAACTAATCATACTCACTGTTA
The DNA here is from genome assembly GCA_015478945.1 of Trachelipus rathkii. Classification (NCBI taxonomy): domain Eukaryota; kingdom Metazoa; phylum Arthropoda; class Malacostraca; order Isopoda; family Trachelipodidae; genus Trachelipus; species Trachelipus rathkii. Next base: position 18,564 of record JABUQX010027674.1, on the reverse strand, counting down.
TAATATACTAGAAATACTGACGATCTATTAATTATATAAGGCATATATATACTTATAAATAGTGATTATAACATCACTTAAACTGGTTAATTAATTACATAGTAATATTACCACTCTATCATTTTTGATAGGCCAGTTAACTCTATATCTGCTCAAAGCTCAAAGTAATTCCACACCACCAACGGGCGATATTAAAGCCGACAATATTATTATTATAGAATACAGTCTAATACCATCCACTCACTCGGCTGATATATAGTTTATTAGGGTGCGTAAGGCACGTCCCTCCTCTATATGCCTAGATTGATACAAAATAACGCTAGAATTGGGAAGGTTACTAAAAATTTCACCAACCTGTGGTTTCTTAATATTTTGAGCGACTTAACCAGCTCTGACACATATGCGATAGTTGTTTACTCATTCTCTCAGAAAATTTGAAATTTATGCGGATTGACACTCATGTAATAATACTATCTAAAATATATGGCATCCTATTATCTCTTTTCCCAGATGCATTCGCGAAGTCGCCAAAAACCGGTCTTCACAGAAATTGTCGAGAAAAAAAATATTTGAAAATTTTCGATCTTTTTAGTTCCACCAATTTATAAACGGGATCAAAATATTAAAAAAGTATAGTTACAGTTTATAGACTTGCAAAGGCCTATCAACTCATATAATATATGTATAGTGGTGAAGTACCGTTTAATGTAATATATTATTTTTAATGTACTCAGTGTTTCAAAGATCAAAATAAAATAATTTTGCACAGTAAATATAATATTACTCGATATGTGAGTTACTAGTTTAACATATATTTAAAAGGACTACCTTAATAATAATACAGTGTAAAATTAGTTGGTTCTTGAAGATAAGAGAAAATATTATAATTGTTCCAAGTGTATTTTATTACATAGGCTCGCCTAACACGTCATACCCTCTAAATACTTAAAAATCCTGATAGTGGGATTAATAGCTTATAAAATGTGAAAAAGTAATATCACTATAAAATTCAACTTATATATAACAAGCCTAAGAATTGTATATTATAGTGTAATGGAAGAACTTATATATTTAATAGTATATATATGTAAGGATATTATTAATAATTGATAACTATTATAAATATATATAATATGTGATCATATATATATACGTAGTATTATAGTGGATTAAATACTATAGTAATATATATATAAAAAAGTATACATATATAGAGATATAGAATATAATAATTAATAATACATTATATAATTATTGTAAATAATATATGTATTTAACACAGATAATACATCGATAAGTATAACATATTTTGTAAGACGTCTTCATAGTATTATTTGATCTATGTTAATAATATTATTACTATATATTATATATATATATATATACTTAATATATATATAGGTATATATAATGTGTATATACTGTATATATATATATACTATTATATATAATAGTGCTATAATAGTAGTAGTTTAACAATATATATGTATAATAGTGATACTTATATTTGAATATAAGCTATAAAAATGAAGCATATAATTGAAAGGTCAATGTTAAAGCCGTTAAGAATACTTATACCACGAAGAATGGTTCCACGCTGCTAAAATATAGGCCTAGGTGAGATAAAATAGGTATTATTTAATATTATTACAGTATATATCATATATATATGAGTAAGTTCACCCCTACTACCTACCCGAGCTCTAATCTTATATCTTCTACTAGCGCCCGCATCTAGCTCACTACTGCCTCACGCGCCGCGCTCAGTTATAGCGTTATTTCTCAAGTAGTATCAGTGACTATGTCTGTTTCGCTATTTCGCATGAATATAGTGAGATATATAATTCACTATTCTAGTTACACGAATCATTATATATACTTTACTAATCATAATATTATTGTATTGTCTGCATCAAAGCCACCTAAAGAGCACGAAGTAAAAAACACACATGTCCGTATATAAATATTAATAAATACATTATCAATTATTTGAATAATATTCGTAATAATAGAAAGAATATTTATTTAATAATTATTCTACTATATATCATTATAATCATTAATAAATAAATTTCTTAAAATTATTATATCGTAAGTGAAATAATCCTATTATTATCTAATATATACTCACATATATAGTATGTATCTATATCAGCATATGAGTATAATATAATATATCTATGTCATTGAGCCGCAAATATACTATATCTTCCAATCAACTTAACTGATAGGATGGTGCTATTCAGGTGTATCCTTTGCAAGGAGTTTGTATTTATTGAGCGTTAAAGTATAATAAGTTTCGTTCATACTAGTTCGAGCAATAATATTGATAAATATAATGCATTATTAGAAACATAAAATTAGTATAAGAATTATAATTTATTGGAGAAAGTTTGAAAGGTTTACCTATTACAGTTTCTATTATAATGTATATTAGAGATACTTACATTATCATATGACTATTTAATGCCTACTTAATGATAATGCAATTTGGATTATGACTAATGAAATCTTATAATTTCACAGACTAAGGTGACTAAAACACTCATAGCATAAACTTTAAATAAAGACTGTTTGATATTCTCATCATCGGTCAAATGTGTAATGAATATTTATTATTTTAGTAATCTACGTATAAATAAACGACTCCCAAGATATACTAGTAATCAGTTATAAGCAGTTGATTAAAACTAATGTAAACATACTTTTTTATATGGGACCTTATAAAAAGATACGCATGGGAAAAATCGGTACTATAGTCAAATAGGATGATGACAATAAAATTAACTGATTAGCACTTAGACATTGGATAGACGAAAACTTATATTATCATGAGTATCATATTCAGTGTCTGCCTTCCTAAACCTGTTTATTGAATCGATCTGAAAAATATATTAAAATTATTATTTTAAAGGTTTAATGTTAAAATGTTCAGAAGTTTTTATATCTCATTCTTGGTTGGAATGATGTATGTGAAAGGGATGTGGTGTTAGGAATTATACTCTATAGAACGTGCAGCCATCTTCCTTCACAGTTGTGATGTTCATGGTGTTGTTTAAAATAATATACTAGATCAGGCAAAGGCCTCTGCACAATTTTATTAGCAAATGTATCATTGGAACGCGAACTTCCTCATAGCGTGTTATTCTTCGTTAATACATCAAAATCACTCTGTTGAATTTTTATCCGATTTTTACTGAGCTTCCGCGATCTGGAAGATATTATCTTAAACAACAATTTTCTTTATTTCTTTAAATAAGGTACAATCTGCAAATTTTTTTCATGAATGCGTACTTAAAAAATTATATATATAATTCTATCTTTTTCGAATTTTGAAAAAAAATGGAAGATTTTCAATTTTTTGGAAATTTTTTTAGACGGTCTGCGCAATCGGAAGATAAAGTCGTTTGAATAATTTTTTAGCCTTCATATCTCTGCTAAAACAAAATTTACTCTTTCGTCAATGATTTTTTTTAGCAATATCAAGAAGAATTTTTTGTTTTCAACCTAAATATATTATCTAATATATATTATCTTTTTCTTATATATTTATATAATACTATTATATATATTTTATATTTATATATATATATATATATATATATATTATATATATATATTATAATATTATTATATATATTATTATTATAATTATATATATATATATATATTTATATAATATATATTATTATATATTATATATATATTTATAACAACTTACTCTTCTAGAATGTCTGAACTGTATCAATATTCTTTTGTCCTTCAATATATTTATTAAATTCTGAATTAATTAAATGTATTCCTTTTTTATTAATTAAAATTATTAATATCATATTGAAATTTCTATTTAATTTCATCTAGTTTTAACGACTTTTCAGTGTGTTTTGACTATACATTTCTAATTTTAGCTAGCCCCGGCCCCGGCTAAATTAGAGCAGCCCCGGCCCCGGTCCCGGCCTCGGTCGGTCCTTAGTCTGAGCATACCCTCTTCTTACCATCCTCCTTCTGCTTCATTTACCTTCCTTCCTTATACTCATCTTACTTCACTTTTCTTCCTATCCTTCATCTTATTCCTCCTTCATCTTTTCAATTTTTTTCTTCAATTCAGTCCTGGTAGTATAAGGCAAGCTGTAGGATTTAATTCTAATCGGATTCTCATCAATCAGATCTATCACGTGTTGGTCTTGACGTGCTGTTCCTGGGATATCTGTAAACATTTCACTGCGGGGCTTCAAAACACTCATAAGTTCTGCTCTCATTTTATCTGAAATTTCCTCACAGATTTTTGCATCTTCTAAACTTTCATTTCTTTTTACGGCAGTGTTCATAACATACAGATATATTTTCCTCGTTTTCATCTTCACGAAGAATAGCCGAAGCTCCAATCTCTTGATCTTCGTTCCTTTCTGTGACACAATCTTCATCTCTGGAGAAGTACTTCTTCGGAAGGTTTATGTGGTAAATTTTTACCAAATCTCCAACTTTTATCTTATAATTGTCCTTATCATAAGGAGCAATCACTTCATATGGTCCGCCCCATCTCATCATCATTTTATTATGGGATGTAGGTATTAATACTAAAGCGAACTTTCCCACTTTTAAAGTTCTGTTTTTAGACCTTTTGTCGTAGTACTTCTTCTGCTTGGTCTGAGCGCGCTAGGTTTTCTCGCGTTATACGTAACGTTTCATTTAGACGTTCTTGTAGGTCTAACACATATTTGCATGTGGTCTTCGTTTGCTCAGGGTCAATGTCTCCTGACCATACTTCTTGTAAAATTTGCATGGGACCACGTACTGATATCCCATATAATAACTAAAATGGCGAAAATCCGGTAGATTCTTGAAGTGCTTCTCTATTAGCAAATAAAAGTGGTTCTATGAACTTGTTCCATTTTCTCATCTGTTCATGACACATCCTTTTCAACATTGTTTTCAAAGTACTATTAAATTTCTCGGTAACTCCTTGGGTCTTGGGGTTGGAAAATACTTGAATGGCTCTGGCGGATGTTTAACATCTTCGCAACGTCTTTCATTAACAGTGATGTAAATTGGGTACCATTACCTGAGAGTATCTCTTTGGGGACTCCCAGCCTCATGAATATACTCATTAAGCTCTCAGCTACCTTTTGCGCGGTTATACTCTTCAGTGGTATTGCTTCCGGATATCTTATTGCGCTGTCAACTAATGTCAAAACATATTGGTGCCCTTCTGACGATGGAGAAGTTATAGTTATAGTTAAATCTCATTAGCTTCAGCTTATTTCTCAAATAATCTTCAATATTGTTTACTTTCTCATCAAATGGCGGCAATTTCAGTTTTGGTAACTTGTTATAGGTTATACCAGTATTTGTAGGGGGGGTGTGAAGTTGTGACCGATGCTTCATGTTGTCGATGTTTTTCTTCATCCTCTAATTTGTCATTTCGTTAATTCATTTTCTCTGCTTCATTGATCACTCTCATATCTTTGTTTTTTTCTGTGATCTCTATTGCTTATCGTGCTTTTGCGCTTCTGTTTTCTGCGGCAATTTCGTTCTTTCGCTCTTTGCACTGTTGGCGCATTCTCGTACTCTTCTTAAATCTTTCTCATTCTCTAGCAAATTTATTAGCATGCTTCACCCGATGTAATACAGAGAACCGTTTTGTACTAACTCACATCGAATGACTTGTCGTTATTTGCCATAATGCGAAGTTTTTATGTGAGAATATAAGCACACCAGTTACTTTAAAAAATAATTATTATAGATTATTTACTCTTCAAAATTAGTATTGTTTAAACGAAGCTACTGTCTCGCTTAAAGATTGCTCACAACTTTAAATTGCATAAAATAAATATTTCATCGAACTAACATATTTATTGCTCGAATTTTACAATATTATTTATTAACTTATATATATTAATAGTTTATATATATATATATATATAGATATTAATTATAATATTTAATTATTCTAATCAAAATTTATTTGATAATTATTCTTGCTAATGATGTTACTTTTATATATATTAAATAAGTATTAGAATTCATAGAGTATATTTAACACTCAAACGTCTCACTCTTTCTTTTGTAATCAAGATAATTCTAGTATGTTGTAAAATAGTTAATAAATATTTTTCCATAGATTATAATAGTGTTTCCTAATTATCTGAGATTGAAATTGAGCGTGTTTTTGAAAAGTTCAATAGTCTGCTTCAGGTAGAGCTTAGATTTGTCAACTTTGTTTCGCGTGCTACTTGTTTCTTATATAACAGATAATATGTTTAATTATTTACTTATTGGGAGCAGAAAGTTTAATGATATGATTTAAAGTATTGCGTTTTCCATAATTTACAGTGTTAGCAAAATATTATCCAACTTAATGGATACTGAATAATCTTATATCTTTTACTCTATTAAAATTCTCGCGGACAGGCTGACCAAATTCTAGTATTAGAATTGTAAATTTTCACAATGTGTCTAACCTTATTAATGGGATCTCTCACCAAATCTTGGTGTGTATCTCTAATTTGATATCGAGTTGGATCGTGGCAATATGGACTACATGCATAGAAAAAAAATAATAAAATCCATAATAGACGGTGATATCGCATAGAGCTTTATGCGCTCTCTATTTAGTTCTATGTACTCCTAAAAACGCAATTTGGAACTGATAGGACGTCATTTAACGTGTTTATCAAGCTTGATGAGTGAATATGATTTCATTAACTTTAAACTCAATTATAGATGGTTTCAATAATAATACTAATTACAGTGCATGGGGTGTTCTAAGACGACGATTACACGTATATATCGAATAATATTATAAGTATACGTATTAATATAAATAGTAAATTAATATCATTTTTCAAAATTGGAAAATAATATGATATTAAATGTCAAAACTCCTATACCCCAACCAAATGAATATATACTTCAATGTGACCGAGATTATATGCAAATGACAAACGGGTGTAATATTATAAACATCGAATCTATAATATATAATATAGTGCTCCAAATGTTTAAGTCGAATGGATCTAATCCGGTATATTTCGATTGTATAAGGTTCGGAATAATAATATCATATTACAAAGAACATATGTCAAAAGAGTAAGAAATTCTGTTTTGCTTTAAGATGTAACTTCAAGCTTTAAGTCCATAACACAGTATTAAACTATAACTTCTGATCCTTGAATTTCCGTAGTGTTATTTAAATAATAAAATAAATATTACCCAATATGAAATATGAAAAACATTTTATTTTTATGCATAATTCCATGAGCATGTAGAATGTTTTTTTTCCATGTTTTCTATATTTTATATATTTATTGATCATATATCCAATGTTTTTGTAAACTCTTTTCTAAATTTTTAAACTAAATATTCCAATATATTGTTCAACCTAAAAATTCATAGCATAATAGGAAAGTAAAACGGATTTATCCAATCTTTGGGATTGTTCAAATTTTATTTAATATAAATGTCTCAAGTGCGGATAAATATTGCACTATTAATTACAATTATATTTAGAATATTAAAATGATTTATAAATTTGTTACTTAAATAGTAAGTATGAATTAAATGATGAGTCAATCTCAGGTCAAAGGTAACATTCACTCAAACATATGTCACTTCTCTGTGAGAAAAAAAAATAACAAAATTTAAGTAAACAAATATAATTTCAATAAGTTGAATTTGAAGATGCGAAGAATACACAATGTAAGCTTACTAGGCTAATATGATGTTACAATGAAAAAAAGCTTCGGACTCGTCATCGCGTAAATTATTACACATTAGAATATTCGTACGCACAAAATAATTGTCTTCCAGACAATGCTATGCACCAAACTCCTTGTATGAAAAATTGAGAACATAAAATCCTCGAGAAATTGGCATAACCTGAGCTTAATACTTGAGATAAAATATGCATGCGATCTCACTGTCAATCCATTCAAATCAATAATATATCAGAGAGTCAATTCGCACTATAATTTCACAAGAAATACACAAAGGAATGCATCCTACTTTTATACTACGCATGAAATGTGGGCGGAGCATATGACGTGTACATCATTACCTAATTTACCAATAAAAAAATATAGCTCGAATACCTCTAAGAAATATTCGAAAAGAAAAGTCTAAATAAATAACGGAAATAGATCTCGAGCACCGATAGAGCACGATAAGGTTATATTAGCTTTACTTTACATGTTAAATTCGTCATTATGTTCTTTTAAAATTTTATTTTAAAAAAATTTTATCAAACGAAACAAAACTATATTAATATATATTAAAGCCTTAAGAATATAACATTAATGAATAATGAATAATAATAATAATATAAATAATAATTTATAATATATGCACTGGGGCTTTACTCGATGTATGTTATCATATAACAATACGACTTGCAAGTGCGTACTTATTATTATTATAATCTCTTATTATTATTTTGATTCTTTATTATTATTATTATTATTATTTATTATTCGATTATTATTCATTATTATTATTATTATTACTTTACAACTAATAATTCCACAAATAAATAAAAAGATAAAAAACTTGCACAGAGATATACTAATATACTAATATAATATAATATACTCATTCATTAAACATTTAGTAATTATGTATATTAGTCATAAATATATATATATAAAATTTAATATATATAGTTATCAACCGACATTACTCTCAGAATATATTAGTATATATATAATTGATATAGTATATATATATATATATATATTACAATTAAATATATAATCATGAATTTTTATTTAATGTTATATTATAATAATATTATATTATATATATAATTATAAATAATATATATATTATAGTGATATTATTTATATAATTATATTATAATATTTTGTCATTTTATATGTGTCAATTGATATCAATTTGCTTGATTTAAGTTTTATTTAATATGATGCTCTTGTAGAAACAGTCGAGTAATATGTACTCAATATGAAGGCACAAATGATCACTTAATGAAATAGTTTTCTCAAAGGAGGAAATGAAGGAGAATATTACATTGAGAGCTTTTCAAGCCAAATAAGTCTATCAAATAAAAATAGAAATGATTCGGCGTTTAACAAAATATATATATTAATAAATTATTAATATATTTTCAATTTTTTATTTACCTGTTATTAATTTATTTATTAATAATTACAAACAATTAATTGTTATTAAATATGATAATTATAATAATTTTAATTATATATATTTATATATATTATTATATAGTATATAATTTATTATATAATAATATATATAATATATATATAATTATATTATTATATTATCTTATTTTATATAGTATATATCTAATATGGATATGCAGAGTTGATCGGCCTCTATCTCTATATAATATCGATTGCATGATTCGAAACAGCAATTTCATTTAAAAGAGCAAGGAACATAATGCGTAAAGTTAAAATTTATAAAAACATTTTTATAAAGATAAGCTTATCTACATCTGGTTAAAATTTTTAAAAGGAAAATTAGTTTATATAATTCAATGTTTATATAACGGTAATAGATCAATACAACTCAACAATAAACCTATTCCTAACATAGATCACTGTAATATTTTTATAGTCTAGAAGATATTATAGAATATATTTCATTATATCTTAATTTTTGCTCATGTATTACCTATTTAATTAAAGTTGTTTTAAGGAGTATTCTCAACTTGGAGTGTCTTTACGAGTCGTATGCGATAGCTTGCCGCTTTATTATATAATGGCTACGACTCTGTGAGCAGAATAGTACAAAGAATTAATCCTCCTCTCCGTATTATTCAATTTCTTTACAGATCATAATAAATGCTTAAGCCTAATTTAGATATTTATATTTCTTCGTTGCTTATACGTGAAAAATAGCTTCGTGGTAGTATTTATGTAATATATTATAATTTATATATATATATATTATTATATAATTGATGTATATAATATATATATATATATTATATATAAATTTAATTTTATATTATTATATATATATAATATTATAATAATATATTAATATTAATATTATATTATAATATATATATAATTAATTATATATTAGGTATATATATATTATAATAATTATTATAGTGTGAGGAAGAAAAACCCAAAAGATCATATAATATCATAGGAAATGTAATACTGAAATTGTTACTGATATATATATACAACACGAACTTCAATTTGTATTTTTAATTTTTTTTTTTTTTTATTAATATTTAATATTATATAATTATATTAATTACTTCCAAGATACGCATGCTTTTGCCAGTAGTATATCTTTTTAGATTTGATGCTAACATTTATAATGGTTATGCGAGTGTTATATTTTATTTTTTATTTTTTTAAAATAATGGAACTCTTTCGCCCCAAGGGTATACCGCACGATGGCGAAGTGAGTCGTGGTGTCTCTCGCCATATCTCCTCGATTGGGAACGGACAGGGACATATGGACTATTTCCCCCCACTTCCGGGATGGGTCATTTCCGGGAACCCCGCTCTTTGGATATTTTGTGGTGGTGCAGCTGGGTTCCTCGCCCTCCTCCCTATCAGGTGGTATGATAATATACGTCCTCTCCACCCTCTGTTTATTCACCAGTCACGTGGTTCTCGCAGAGCCCCTCCTAACTTGGCAGTGTAAATAATTATAATAGATAAAAAAATTTTTTCACGGCCAAGTAGGGGGCTCGAGCCGAGCGGGGAAAACGAGGGGGGGACGTTTTCCATCCCGTAGGGGAGGGGGCGCAGCATCACCCCCGGCGACACCCAATACCAAAGAAGATGGGATTTGTTCACGGAGACTCCCTCCGAGATTATAAATGAGATGATGAAATTTGAGTTCCGTACCCTGTCGTTCCCCGGAAGGCCGAGAGCCCGAGACTCCTGCCATCGGGGTGCGGTATACCCTTGGGGTTTCCCATTAGTTATAAAAATTATTAATTAAAAATAAAATATATCAATAAATCGCAAACCATTAAAAATTGTTGCTTGAACGACTAAAAAGTTAAGAGATTCTAGCAGATGTAGGAGCCTCTGGATTTTGAATAGGAATCTAATATGTAATAATATTAAAAATGAAAGTTATTTGTATTTTTAAAATAAAATCACACTTGGATTTCATATCATTTCGACATGGATCTCAGCAATATAAGCATTATATGAAGCTACAGCTAAAGTGCATATTGGTATGTTCCTTCCTTAATTATGGTAACGCTCGACGTACATATAATATTTACTATATAAAAAACATCTATATATAATATTATAATAATTATATAATTAAGTAAAATATTATAATTAATATATAATTAATGAAACTAATATAGTATATCTTAAGTGAATATATTACTACTGTAGGAACAGCATTATGTTCATATTTGCTACTAATTATTATCTGTAATTATCATTATTAGGAATATATACTATATATAATTCATATATATAATATATATTAATATATATTATATTATATATAATATATATATATATATTTATATCCCATCCTATTAAAGGACTATATTTATCTACTCCCACCAAAACTTGGTAACTCCCTCCGTAACCGATGTAGTTTCTCTTCATGGCGAGTAAGCCTCGAATATTTAGATATATAATATATATATATACTATAATATTGTGTCAAAGTCTCTACCCCCTTCCCAAGGGGATTTTGACCCCTAAAAAATTATTGATATTTATTGTAAGATAGTATAAAACATGATAAATAATTAAAAAGTAATTATCATTAACATGTACTTAATATACACATTACACCCCTTACCTACGTAGGTAGCTTGATAGGGCACTTCTATTGAAGATTTTTTTTCGTTCTCTTGTAGCAATTTTTACAATAGAAATTTAACATGAAGTGAAAAAATTTCATATGAAAGAGAATTTGGTTTCGGAATACTTCAGCGTCGTGCGTGGGACGGGACTGGACAGAAAAATCAGTGCCTGGTTGGCCGGATATATATATATGAATATTACTTCGGAGTGCTGATTCAGCATACATCAGTATAATCAGATAAAAACAATTGCTTGAGGCTTGAGTTATTAAAAAATTGTTATAGGGTTTTCTAGACCGGCCCCACCAAGATAGGGATTCAGGCCCCAAAACCTGAAATATTGCCGTAGAACGACGACTTGGTATACAGCCTTCTTATGATGTAACATCGATACAGAAAAATTCTAAAAATTAAGAAATATTTTGACAAATTTACAGAAAAAATTTAAAAATTTTTTTTTATGAAGAGTTATGTAAATAATCTAAAAAAAAGGTGATGGAAAAAAATTAAAAACAAAAATTAACATTTTTTATTCTTTTTCTAATTAATAAAACTTAAAAAAATTTACGTTTTATATAAATCAACACCCTCCAGAAGGCCTCCTGATCCTCTGAAACCTCTTGAAGCCTCCTTGAGGGCCTACTTTGAGCTCCAGATCCCTAGTGCTCCCCAGCCTTTCCCCAAGCCTAACGACCCCTTCCCATCTTATGATCTATTGATTTCATGTCATATTTGCTATAACAACAACAAAAAAAAAACCTTTCATTTATTTTTGTTTTATATGCTTTTAACAGTTTGTTCTTACTTAAATTTTACGCGTTTCATTATTTATTAACTAAGGAAATTGGTGGCTTTTACATACCCTAAAACCTGTAAATCAGGTTAATCAAACACCACCCAACCCTCCCTCTTCCTACACCATTCCTGGATAATTTTTACATTAACATAGTAATATTTAACAAAATTATCATAACCTTGTCTGATAATTATAAAAAATTGATGAATAATATGCTAAACTAAACAAAGTTTTCCACATCAAATAAAGCAAAAATAGGGCACACCTAACTACGAAATATTTGATGTACACCACAAACCTAAACACATCTAAACATGGAATTAAAACAAAGCTGACAATTTAACAAAAGTCCATACTTAACAAACAGTAAAAAGTAATTAAACATTAACATAACGTAACGTAACCTACTTTACACTTTTTTTCTAACATATCACTGATATTTTTACCATTTAACATATAACATTTAAACAAAAATTTAATTCACAATTCTTGGTAATTATTCATACTGATCATGAATATAATACTAGGCGTAACAAAGTTCCCATAATAAGCAAACATTAGCAAATTTCAATTGAAACTACGAATATAATGTACAATGGCAAAACCTAAACATACCTTACGCTCAAATAAACTGCTAACAATTAACAAAGTTCCATATTAACAAACCACATAAAGTAAACTAACATGTGCATACAGAATCCGTAGAGCTCTTGTAGACCATGGGATATTATTCATTAAACAAATTCAATTATGCACGCTGTGATTGTTTATTTATTTTATCTTTTATGTTTATTAACGTAAAAAAATTACATTTTACCACAATAAATCTTAAATACAAAATATAGTCAATTGTCGAGTGACACCACGCGGCCCATCATCTCTCCATACTCAGTTATATGAACTCTAATAGAATACTACGTTGATCTATTTAGGATTACAAGCTGAACATAACAATGGAAATGTTTTAGTTTTGCGGCTTTAAAAGTCTTAAACTCAACGAACACATAACATACTAACACACCAACAGCCCGTACGATAAAATAGTCATCATTAGCAATCTTAAACCAATAAAGTTTACATGGGAGGAATAAAAACAAGTTTTTCATTTTATACATTAATTTTCAATGAAGCAAAGCATTACATAAAACATAAATAAAAACATACGTTTTTATTTTAAAACAATATTAAAAACTCCAGGCTAATCAAAAAGGGACAGGAGGATTCTGTATAAATTGAGCAAAGTTCTATATATTTCTTCAGAGATTCAACACCCTTTGAAAGGATGAAGTAAACGTATCCTTGCTGATAGCTATTAATTCCATTCTTCGGCATTAACAACAGGTTCATTGGCACGCATTCTCTCGGTTCCAGAGAGAAGTTAAAACGATCCTTTGCTGAGTTGTTAAAACGCACTCCTGTATAACGCATATACGGTACCGCATGTTTTCATGGTAAATTTGTAGGATTACACCGTGAGCTATAGAATTAAAATCTCCGAGTCATATTTCGACCTTCTTTAAGATGAGACGTTAATTCCGTTTTTGATTTTAGCCAAAAGCTGTAATATTTTTCAATGAATTTGAACAGTGAAAAACTAACATGTACGAGCGAATGTTGCAGCATCGAGGGTTTTCCAATAGTTGCGTACATTCAATACTTTTAACATTACAGAGAAGTGAATTACTGCCACCAAGAAATTCTATTATAAATCCTCTCACACCTTCAACTCTGGCGTTACTCTCATTCCTCTCAGTGCGATCCATTAGATGACCATAATTTTAGGCATTCACCCAAGCTTTGAGGGTATCGACAATTCTGATGAATTCTTAACCGAAAGAAATTAAAGGTCTATTATTTTGCACCACCGAATGGGGAATACAGTAATATTGATCGCTCTTCATTCGTTTGACGAAAAAATATAAATACCACAATCGTGGGTTTTACGGGAAAGGTCCTTCTTAAAGATAATTTTCTAACAACTTAGGGGCAGGAATGAGATTTCATCTACTAACACAGCGGGAAAAATGTCTTTTACTAATGAAAATCGTATGTATAAAAGGGTCTGAAAAAAGGTAATGAGATTCTTTCTTTCGACCAATCAGAAAGAAACGTAAAAGTGATAGCACGGACGAAACGAACATACAGGTTCAAAAATGATACCATGTTAACAAGCGCTGTATCCTATTTCGTTTTCTGTTCGTGTACTTACCTTATAGATAAGGAACGTAGAGGCGCTTTAAAATCTGTTCGTATTTGTATTTTCCAATATGCTTCGTACGATCAATTCGTTTCACGTTTGTATCAGTATTTTTCCTGTTTTTCATATAGAGTTATTAGATACAAAGTCGAGGAAATTGTCAAACTCTCCATTTTTTTTCGACACATTACGCAATACCTATGATTTTTGTTTGCATTTTTTCGAACATTAAGCAATAACATTTTGAATTCTTGTTTGTTCACATTGGTCAACATAGGCAAAATTTTATTAAAACATTTTTTTTTTTTTTTTTTTTGCTAAGGTATTTATGTTTATAACAAAATCATACTAATTATTTAAAAGAAAATGGATAAAATTTATCATGACATAAAATACTACATTACATACTAATCAATGAAAATTGGGGCTTTAATTTCTATACAGGCTGTCAAAAATTATCTTAACATTGATCAAACGAGTATACGCTAACATGACAAAGCTTTTTACCTTAATAAACATAAAGCAAAAATAGCATCATCTGAACTGATAATATTAATGTACAACGACAAAACCAACACACCTTAAAACACGAATAAACTACTAACATTAACCAAAAATTCCATACTTAGCAACACTCAGCCCTCCTTCGAGGGGTAATGCCCGCTTAAACACATATTCAGGGGTGATTCCCCCCTTCTAGGAATTATTACCCTTTCAAGGGCGCATGCCCCTTGGGTTTTCTCTCGGGAGGTGAATGGTGTTTGCTTTAGATTTACTCTTGGTTATATGAAAGGACTGTTTATTTCGTAAAACTTAGTTACGTTTAATGTTAAAATTATACATGCAGTGTGGAATTACAAACTTTTTGGGGGATTTGTTAAAGAAATTTGATGAGTTTTTTGGAAAGAGATATTTACTGATGTTTAACTGACCGATTGGATGTGTTAGAAACCGTGGCCTAGGTTAAAAGTTTTGTTTGAGTTGTTGTTTAGGTTTGCTCGAGGAATTTTGCTAAGGTCTACCGTTATTCATAGTTAAATGATGTCGTATTCGATATGAGTGACACTCTTTTTTTTTGAAAAGTGATTCATTTTATAGTTCAAGATGTTGGTATCTTGATAGATTGTGGTCACTTTTTTAAGGTATTTTGTTAGATAATACTTTACCTTTTGCTGATATGCGGGAAAAGGGGAACATATCGAATATTGTAATGACCTGATTTAAGCTACTTACCTTTGAAATAGGGAATTTTCATTAATGTTAGGGATTATTTCCATACGGGCAATGTATGGTTAAGGTCTTGCTTAACATTATATTCCTTAGTTAATAAGTTATGATATTGTTAGCTTTATTGATTTTGCTAAAAACTTTGTTGGTAAGCAATATTCGTAGGGTCAGTTATATAAAGAACTTAGTTTTTATATTATGTTTGGATAAAAATTTATACAAAATATTGACTTGAATCAATAGTTCAATAGAACAAGGCGGATGGGTGGGGCTTGGGGGACTGCAGGGATGCGATGGTTTGATTTGCTGATTTTACTGATTTAACCGCTTTAAATCAGAGCTATTTCGTTTCTGTGAAATTTTATTTTTTTAAGTAACTTATTTATTTTATAATAATAAAAATTTATATTTTAATGTTAGTTTGGTTAAAACTTTGTATGGTTGCAAGTATTTCGTTTGGTGAATATTGATATTTAGACATTTTATGTGAATTTTTTGTAAATATGGACGGAAGTTATTGTAAAAATTTGTTTACGTTAGCAAATATTATTTCGTTTGTCAGTATTTGGTGATTATAGACAGGTTATGGTAAATTTTATGTAAATAATACGATTGTTAGTAAAATTAAACATTTATTTTATGTTAGAGATATGCTTGGAAAAAAGTGTGGAAAAAAAAAAATAGGATACGTTTTTGTACAACGTGTTAGGGTACTTACTTGTCGTTAAGTGCAGAAAGTTTGGTTAATGTTAGGTAGTTTATTCGTATATTATGGGTGTGTTAGGTTTGTCGTTATATTCTTAGTTAGTTCAGGTTATGTTATTTAGCTTTATTAATGTAAAAAATGTCGTATGTTAACATATACTTAATATTGTACGTTACTCATACTTTAGTGTTGTTGTTATTGTTTATTCCGATTAGTGTATATTGGTTACTATTCACTAATTTTATGATAGTTGCTGAATAAATCAAAAAGTAAATGGACGAATTAACTTCACTGTACATGATATAGAATGGAGTAATGCTTTACTGCTTTAACGCTGCTTTTATACTTACTATTACAATTTTTACTATGATATTTTATAAGAAAACTTATTTATGTTATGTTCGGATAAAACTTTTTTATGTACATATATTCGTGGGTCTGTATATAATTTAGAACAAGGCTATGATTAAAATTTTGTTCAAGTATTACTGTTCGATGTAAAAATTAACGTTAATATGTTTAGAAGAATTATGGTTTGGAAAAAAAGTTTATGAATAGGTACGTTTGTATTTCTTTGTTTACCACTTTACTGGTTGATTAAGTGTGGACCTTTGTTAATTTTATTAACGGTTATTCGGGGGTAAGTTGTGTTAAGTTTTCGTTGTACATTATTTTTCTTAGTTCATGTTATGATTGCTATGTTAGGCTTTATTAATATGAAACATTATTATGTTTAGCATTTATATCTCGGGTTGGGTTGGTATATAAGAACTCATTTCTGGTATGGTTTTCCAGAAAACTCGAAATTGATGATATATCTATAGTGTTAATGTAAAAATAACATTATATTTTAAGAAGGATTTGGATCGAAACAGGCTTTGAATGGCTTTGATCTCTTGCTTTGCGCTAGGTACTTTACTTTGTTAAGTATGGAAACTTTATGTTAATTTAGTGTTATATTCGTGTGTAAGGGTGTTCAGGTTGCATGTTTGCCGTTATAATTTCTTTTAGTTTTGTGATTGCTATGTTAGCTATATTAATGTGAAAACAAATTGTTACGTTAGCATTATTCATGAGGTTATATAAAAGAACTTATTTTTTGTTACGTTTATCCGAAATGGATAACTCGATTGTGACCTGAATCAATAGGATCAATAGATCAAAAAAGGTCATGGTGGGCTGGATGGGGGAGAGACGAGTGGTTGGAAATTACTTGCATTTTATGCAACCAAAAGATATTACTAGTAAGAAACTTTTGTCACACGCCTATAACCACTTTCAAAAGAAAATTGTTTATACTTTCTTTATTATATATCTTCTTCTAACAGACGTTCATTCATCACCTTAGTTTCCAAGTCATTTATGGAATTTTCCTTTACTTCCGTAAAATCTTTACTCACGAAGAATTTCTTTTTATATTATGATAACTTGAAGTAATTTCTGCCCAACTTTTAAAAAACTTTGTTTACGTTAGCGTATATTCGTTGCGTCTGTATGATAATAGACAAGGTTAGTTTTTTAATTTTTTGTTAATATTATTTTTGGTCAAAGTAAAATTAACGTTAATATGTTAGAGATATGCTTGAAAAAGTATGAATAGATAACGTTTTGTATGCAATGTTATAATTACTGATGTTAAAGTGGAAACTTTGTAATGTTAACAGTTTATTCAGACGTAAAGTGTTGTGTTAGGTTTGTGTTGTTTACATTATTCTAGTTGGGCAATGCTAATGTTATTTTTATTGAGTGAAAACCTTTATTACGTTAGCGCATATTCACTGATTTGTATGATAATAAATTAAAAAATGTTTATGAATAAATTGTTTAAATCATTCAAATGTTTAATGTTTAAA
>JABUQX010027673.1:12500-25735 GCA_015478945.1 Trachelipus rathkii | reverse complement strand
GTCTGCCAGTTTGTTTAATTGATAAATATTATATATATATATATATATATATATATATACATATATATATATATATATATATATATATATATATATATATATATATATATATATATAGCAAAGAGTATATATATATATATATATATATATATATATATATATATATATATATATATATATATATATATATATATATATATATATATATATATTTATGTAAGTTAGACAATTGAATAGTGATACAGATGTTATGTAGGAAATACGATATATTTATAAATATATATATATATATATATATATATACATACATATACTATATATATACTAATATATATATATATATATATATATATATAGTTGCATGGAAGTGTCTGGCAAATAACATGGTAGAGTCGATAGAAATAAAAGTATGCGAGTGCATATTGTCTGTATACACACGACTTCGGTTAGTGTTACACACGTTTGTGTAGAAAATTCGACAGTAAGTAACTCTCAACCCTAAAATTTAAAGTATTTTTAATAAAAGTTGGAATATAATGTCTGATTTAAGCGAGTGTTTTATATGTAAAAATGCATTGTTGGAAGAAGGAGATTATAATAAAATAGCGAGAGATTAAATCTTTGATTGACAGTAGTGAGAAAATAGGAGACAACAAAGGAGTTAGAAATGTACGTGTGTATCCTGTGTCGTTATTCCTACACACATGAGCATAATACTGCCGCGGCAGTAAAAAGTGGTGGAAGATCTGCATCTATTAGCAATGTTCGACGATCGAGTGTGCCAAAATTCGACTTTAAGACGAAATGCCTATCTTGTGCAGGAGGTGCTGCCAAAGAATTTAGTAGAAAAAAAGAAAGAAAATAAAAAAATGTTTCAAAACGTGATTTCATACACTGCGTGCAAACATTGAACTATAAGGAAAAAAACGTTATTGAAGCAGCAAGGAAAAGAAAGGACGCATGTGGGGGGGATTTTACGTATTAGCAACGTAAGTGGTTTGGTTGTTACCTTATAACTTTTCACTTATTGTGTCGAACCTGTCAAGAATGGATCCCCACACTGAAATCATGAAAATCACCTCATAAGAGTTTAATTTTTTCCAAATCCCCTTTACTTCTATTCTAGTTGCTGACTTCTCATTCACATCTTATTTATATATGTTTTAGGGCCTTAATAATGGTTTAAAAATCACAATTTAGACTTTTACAAGTTTCTGCCCAAGCTGACAATCTAGTTCCACGGACTGTTTTAAGAGAAAAATTACCCGATTTGAAATAAGACGCTGAAATGCTCCATCAACGTGTAGAGCCTGAGAAAATAATTGTAAAGATGCTGTAGTACTTCAAAAATATAAAGCTAGGCTGCGTTTATTCTCTCATTTACGCCATTCTTCACACCACACAACTCCCTAATGCCTTCATGCCTCATTTTATCGATTCTTATCACACCTAACTCGTCCCTAAGATTGTCCACCTGAACACTTTGATTCACTACTTTACATTAACACAGGTAACAACATACCCTCATGCAAAATCATAGCTCACTCAAGACTTAGTCCCTTTACATTCACCAAGGATTTAATTGCACCAGCCCCTTTCCTACCACTCACAACTTTGCTACTTCATTCTGCATCACCCGTTCCCTTTTCATCAACATGTATCCTAAATATTTAAACTCAGATGCTTGTTCCAGTTGCTCACCATCTAACATGACTTCACACGCGGACTCTCCTCACTCATTACTATAACCTTATTACTTATCAACATTTACTTTCAAAACCATCCTTTTACACACCCTGTCAAACCCCTCTATCAATCCTTTCAAACTCTCTTCAGATTCACCACACAAAATCAAATTATTCGCAAACACTAAGCAGGGCACCCTCCACTCTCTTCCATTCTCCATCTTTCTAACACCTTCCCCTGCCACCCATACCTCTAACTCTTTCATAGCCCCATCCATATACAAATTAAATAGCCATGGAGACACAACACATCCCTGCCTCACTCCGTTATTAATATTAAACCAATCGCTTTCGACTTCATTTATTCTTACACACGCTTCACTATCGTTATACATACTTTTGATTCCATTCAGAAGCCTACCACCAGCACCATATATCACTAGCACCTGCCACAGAGTTTTCCTATTAATGCTGTCATACGCCTGTTGCAAATCCATAAAACCTAAATACAATTTATTCGTCTTCTCTCTCATTTTCTCATTTATTTGTTTCAATGCAAAAATTTGATCCATACATCCTCTACCATTTCTAAATGTATCTTGCTCTTCACCAATCAGTCCTTCAGTCACTCTGACGTACTCTTTCAACCAAAATATCAGCATATATCTTCTCTACAACACTCAATAAACTAATTTCCCTATAGTTCCTACAGTTACCCTTATCCCCCTTACCCTTATATAAGGATGCTATTACTGCTCTTCTCCAATCTCTCGGAACTATACCCTCCATAAACGTTTTATTGCACAACTTTCAGACCCATTCAATCACCATCTCGCCTCCATTCTTGATCATTTCACCAGTAATTCCATCTATGCCTGCAGATTTACCATTCTTCAACTTTCTCACTCTACCCATTACCTCCTCCCTACTAATTACCTCACCCCAAAAATACCTATTTCTTTTTACACCATCAAACCCACACACATTCACTATCACCTCTTCATTACTGTCAATGTTATGCAGATTTTCGAAGTGTTCCCTCCACACTCCTCCCACATCCACTTCATCAGGTACGAAAGAATCATCCATATTCATTATTATATGCAAATTTCCCCTACCTCTCATACTTAACCTTTCGCGCTTCCTTCCAGAAAAGCTTACTATTCCCTTGTAAGTTCCCATTCATTCTTCTTCCAAACTGTTCATTTACCTTATTTTTCCTCCTACGTATACAACTTTTAGTCCTTTTTTCCCCCTTACATAATTCCAAACATATTTCTTTTGAGATCTCATTATTTGCTTTTAGCTCATTCAACCACGCCTCTTTTTTACTTTTAACCGCTTGCATCACTTCTTAATTCCACCATTCACTGTTGAGATTCTAACTTACTACTTTACCACAACTACATACTTCTCTTGCACTACTAACAAAGACTTCCTTCATTTGTGTCCAGATTTGTTCAGTTTCATCTTGTTCACATTCAATTGATTTATTTGCAAGAGCTCTTAAATACTTATCATTATTACCTTGTTCACTTAACTTCTCACTCTTAATTCTGCCCACTCCCTTCCTTACCTCTCTCCTCTCCATCCAAGCCCCCACTAACTTAATCTTACGTAAAACAACATAATGGTCCGATAATTCCACCCCCAGCCCCGCAATAATTTAACATCCATCACATACTTAAACATCTCCATCAACAAAATCAATCATACTTTTCATTTCGATACCATCTTACCGTGATACCACCTCTACTTACACCAACTATAGTATACTTATTATTATTATTATTATTATTATTATTATTATTATTATTATTATTATTATTATTATTATTATTATTATTATTATTATTATTATTATTATTATGGACAAGACCGAAAAGAGAAAAGCTTTCTCCTTTTTTACAACATATATTAATTCAGTGATTGCGAAGGCTTGCTCTCGTGGATCATAAAAGAGTTTTAAAGGCTCTCAAAACAGAGCTTCACACCTTGCTTCGCTTATATAAGTTTATTCCCCCTCGTTTATAAGGCTTTTCTCCCCAACTACCCCCTTACTTTCACCTTCCCCACTTAAAAGAACTATGCTCGTTTGGTTAGGAAAACTTATTTGATTAAAAAAGTAATTTTTTTTTTATACAGAACTGAAATTGCTTATACTTTACATCCTTTCTGACCTTCATTCTCTACAACACTTAAACTTTTTTAATTATTAAAAAGCTATTGCATTAAGTTTCCCAAAATACGCAAATTTATTCACACACACACACACATACGCACCACGTACATTATATATATATATATATATATATATATATATATATATATATATATATATATATATATATATATATATATATATATATATATATATATATATATATATATATATATGGTGAAATAGCAGAATAGGGGCGAGTTTTCAAGAGACTTTTCAAAGAAGTTTATTTAAAGTAAAAGTTAGATAAATAGATATAGAATATAGAAATCGTGGTATCAAATAATAAAAATTTTTATAAAAAAAAATAAATAAATAAATTAAAATGTATTCTTTATCAACGTCTAAGTATGCCCTACTGTTTTCAACACGAATCGTCTGCAATTAAGTTTCGTCGTCCCGGCGTTATTGATATATATATATATAGCAGTATATATAGAAAGTGAGTTATATATATATATGTTATATATATATATATATATTAGCATATATATATATATAAATATATATATATATATATATATATATATATATATACTCTATATATATATATATATATATATATATATATATATAGAAAGTATATATATATATTAGTTATATATATATAATTTATATATATATATATATATTTTTTATAAGGTTATATATATATATATATATATATATATATATATATATATATATATATATATATATATATATATACATAATATATACATATGGCGCCGTGTAAATCCTTGGCATGGAGGGGTTTGTAAGAGGGCAGATATATATATGCAGTTATATATGCTATGTTATATATATATACATATAAGTTGGAGAAAGATATATTATATATATATATATATATATATATATATAGCAAAGAGTAGTTATATATATATATATATATATATATATATATATATATATATATATATATATATATATATATATATAAACATACCTTATTTTATTCTGCTGATATTCTTATTTAAAAATAAGATTAGCTCTTCGACTTTTAGATATTTATGTGTAAGTGTATGCATAAATTACAACTTTTTTTTTTTTAATATCGATTGCATGCATTCGAACACATTCTGCAATTAAAAAGACTTGATAACTCTCTTAGATGGAAATATTATAAAATCAATTATCTTTTCTAAAATATCAATATCTGATAGGATTATCCTCAAACGGACTATTACCTAATTTTTTATATTTATGTGTAAATGTGTGCATAAATTATAGGACTTTTTTTTTTAATATCGATTGCATGCATTCGAACACATTCGGTAAAGCAAAAGCCTAAAAATAAAATTGTAGAGGTGTCAAATTTAGAAACAAATCCGAAAAACGTCATTGCCTGCTTATCTAGGATTTGGTCTCTCTCTCTCTCTCTCTCTCTATATATATATATATATATATATATATATATATATAGAAGAGTGTATATGCAATATATATATATATATATATATATATATATATATATTAAGTATATATATATATATATATATATATATATATATATATATATATATCACGGGTAATTATTTTTGCATATATTTTCACTGTTATTTCTCGCACAAAAAAAATAAACACAACCTCTCCCCCCGTAAAATGCTAATAAACTGACTTTAGTCTGTCTCTGACTCTCCATATACAAGTAAAGGAAGGACATTAGATGGACAAATCTAGCAACACTGTAAAATTTGAACCTTAATTTTATATGAGAAAAACTTCCAGGTTGCTATGAAATAATATAAGCCAAACTGGCAACATTATAAAAAGTACAATAGGAATTTTGAATTCTTTATTTTCATATGTTGCTATATTTGTCTTTTTTTAAGATGAAATTATAAAAATAGGCTTATTTTTAAGGGCCGCAAAGTACAGCCTAAATTTTTATTTAATTGAATATATTAAAAATAAATATCGTACGCACATAATTTGCAGTTGGAAAAAGGATTCCTTTTGTTATTTTCTTAATTGATTACTAATTTTTTATGTACTAAATTGTTAAAAAAACTCAGATCACTTTACTTTTGACAAAAATTTCATATTTCTATCAACACCCTATGCCTGGCATTTTTAATTTGAGGGCTGCAGAACAAAATCGCACAAAGACGCGCTCCGCCACTGTATATATATATATATATATATATATATATATATATATATATATATATATATATATATATATATATATATATATATTGTTATAGCAATTAGTATATATATATATATATATAAAGTATATATATATATATATATATATTAATATATATATATATTTTATGGGGCTCGAGCCGACAGAGTCCACCGCTAGGCCGGGAGACCCCGACTCCTTCCATCTTTGCGATTTACCCGGGGGTATTCTTTAGTTAAAAAAAAAAATTTAACATTAATTGTGAAGTTTACCATCCAAAAAGAAAGAAAACCTAAAAATTGTTGCCATAAAGTGTAATATATTTATCACAGTTGGCCTGACTCTCTTTGACCCGCCATTAATTTTTATATAGAAAATATATTTTTTTTTTTTTTTTTTTTTTTTTTTTTACAAAATACTACGATTTCTATATTCTATATCTGTTTATCTAACATTTACTTTAAATAAACTTCTTTGAAAAGTCTCTAGAAAACTCGCCCAAATTCTGCTATTTTCATATATATAGCAGTATATATATATATATATATATATATATATATATATATATATATATATATATATATATATATATATATATATATATATATATATATATATATATATATATATATATATATATATATATATATATATACACGCCCTTGTTAATTTCATCGCCTCACGCTGATTTCACTGGAACTTACTTTCTAATTTTCATAAAACTTACACAAAAGTTTAAAATGAACTGAAAGAAAAAGAAAAAGAAACTGTCGAAATGAGCCTGGATTAAAGTAATGAAATCGTCAAATTTCATATTTATTCGCAAAACTACTCTTACTGCCACGTGATTTTTTATTTAGACTTTTTTATATATAGGTTAACATAGTGTTGAAGCAATATTTAATTTTAATTATTTTACAATCCCTCATGAGGACAATATACCCGATGCTTTACCACTGAGCCATCCTCCAACCCAAAAAAGTTATTCATTCATTCGCAACATGCGTTGGTTCAATCCCAGAGAAGGCAGTTAATTCTTTACCTTCCCATTATATGTTCTTTCTTTATTTACATCTTCTAATTGCAATTAATATGCAATATTTAACATCTAAAATATAAAGAACGAGGGATAGGACAGACTGGATATATATATATATATATATATATATATATATATATATATATATATATATATATATATATATATATATATATATATATATATATATCAGTGGCGACTCGTGGTAGAAATGGATGGGTGTGCGATTTCTCAATATATATATATATATATATATTATATATATAGTACATATATTATATATATATATATAGAGTATATATATATATGTTATGTTATAAGTATATATATATATTATATATATAAATATATATATATATATATATATTAGCATAGAGTATAGTATATATATATAGCAGCAGTATATATATATATAGTATATATATATATATATATATATATATATATATATAAAGTATATATATATATATATATATATATATATATATATATATATATTGCATTTTTTTACTAAGAGGTTATTCTACTTCGTACGGTAACACAATTACATTAAAAAAAGTTACCTATTTCGAATGATTTAAAATAAAATATGAAAAAAAATAATAAATTATATACTTTATAATTAAATTGCAAATTTTTGTGATTTGTAGCTGAAGTCCATTCTTTTCGTCTTTTGACTTGTATATAAGTCAATCACAAGATGTCAAAAAATAATTGAGTACAATATATCTTTCAGCTGCGCTAAATGAGGGGCATTCAGTCTATTCTAAGTTCCATTGTATTCGAATAACGGTTTTAATTTTTTTTAATCTAGAAAAGCATCTTTAAGCTTCATTGAGACACATTGGAGTAGTTGATAAAAATTTTTAGCAACTCCTTTAATGCTTTCAAAAGTGCTCCGATCTGTTCCTTTTCCATATTGTAATTACAAAGAATCAAGAGCTCCTTTCCGAGAATAGAAATCTTCTCAAGAATATATAACTTCAAGCTCAGATTTGTGTCTCAAGATGTCAAAAATGGATAAACAGCTAGTCTTTTTAAGTGCAACTCAATACTCAGTAGCTTTTTTAATTCGTAGTAATTGGAAGCATTTAACGATTAACGATCTTCTCTTCACCTCACAAACATCATACGTTCCCTCAATTATGGTAGTCCATTATGGTAGTCATACTGTTTCTAATCTAAACTAATTCTAATTGTAGTTCACTCACAGCTTGTTTTATGAGAACTAAGTCTAAATTTCTTGATTGAATTTTATTATAGAAACAATCTACGTGTTGCATTATATGGCGAAAAACGATGCGCCAAATACAAAAGTAGGATCAGTCAATAGTCTTTGCAAACCTCCTGCTCTCGTGTTCCTCCTTGTTTGCTTTTTTCAAAGCACTCTAACAATGGCTCTCTATGTTCAAAAGCCATGTTTACAGTTCGGATGTTAAAATCCATTTTGTTTTAAGATTTCCTAATAATTTCATCTAATACAGAGCATCACTGAGGGTATGAAAAAGGTTGAATTAATGTTATTTTCTGAGAACATACACGTCCTGATTATTTAGAGAAGAGATTAGGTTAGCAAGTGAATATATATAAGAAATATATATATATATATATATATATATATATATATATATATATATATATATATATATATATATATATATATATATATATATATATATATATATAAAATAAAAATAATAATAATAATAATAAATAATATTATTATTTAATAATAATAATAATAATAATAATAATAATAATAATAATAATAATAATAATAATAATAATAATAATAATAATAATAATAATAATAATAATAATAATGAAAATAATAATAATAATAATACACACACAATAATAATAATAATAATAAAATAATAATAATAATAATAATAATGAAAATAATAATAATAATAATAATACATACATAATAATAATAATAATAATAATAATAATAAAAGAATAATAATAATAATAATAATAATAGTAATAATAATACTAATAATAATAATACACACACACACACACACACACACACACACACAATAATAATAATAATTTATTAATAATAATAACTGTACGACAATTTACAAGGCGAACACGCTAATCGCTCCAAACTTGTATATTTTATTGTATCACTGCCAGACGTATAATTTTTACATGACTATAAGAGTAAGTTTGGAGCGAAAACGATTTCGCTCACTCTCACGCATCTTTTATAAATAGAAATTCAAAATAACTATATACAACTGATACGAGTATGTTTATTCGATTTCTTATTATTAAATGAAACCATCGTACGTTTCTGCCTTATTACAAAACAGTTTTTAAAATTTGCATTCAATTATTTATCATTAATTGAAAACATGGTGTTTTAATTATAGTTTCAATTCAGAATTTATGCTTATTTAATGAAGGAGTAGTTGGCACCCCATCGCTCCTATACACGTGTCACCCTGATATATATATATATATATATGTTATTGGTTATATATATATATATATATATATTAGTTACAGCGAGCAAAGTTGTTATATATATATATATATATATATATATATATATATATATATATATATATATATATATATATATATATATTTAAAACGTTGACAGTGACGCATTGACACGCGCATTGTCCTTTCTAGGAGAATACTTAGGTAGTTTTTACCTGTGGATCAGACGAGGGATCGAAATGCGGAGTCTTGACCCTTTGCCACTCTCTCAATCTACTGATTGTGCCATGGTATATATATATAGTAGTAGATAGTATATATATATATGTACATAGGTTATGTTATATGTTAGTTAGATATATATATATATATATATATATATATATATATATATATATATATTTTATGTTCATAGCTTAGCTTTACAGAGAGGTTAAATAGGGTAACCTAACCTAACCTATGAACATAACATATTATTATTATAAGTATAAGATATAGGTGGTATATATATATATATATATGGTTAGTATATATATATATATATATATATATATATATAGCATAGTGTAGTGTAGGATATATATATATAGTATTATATATATATATATATGAGCAGCTGATGGTATATATATATATGTATATATATATATATATATATATATATATATATATTATATATATATATATATATATATATATATAGAGAGAGAGAGAGAGAGAGAGAGAGAGAGAGAGAGAGAGAGAGAGAGTCAACGCGTAGTAACAAAATTCTCGGAAAACGAGTCAAATTTGACACTTTCGCTAAATAAATGTTTAATTGTTTTAATTTTTTACTTAAATAATAAGTAATTATCTAATAATGCCATATATATATATATATATATATATATATATATATATATATATATATATATATATATATATATATATATATATATATATATATATATATATAGCGTTTTCCATTTTGCATTTGTGCTAACGCTCGATACAGCTCTGCTAATCCAGTTTCCAGCACGAATTTCCCAAAGTACAATCGACCGATTGCTTGCTGTAAAAATTGATCAGCTGTTCACTAAGTACGGTTTTGGAACAAACAAAAAATAAAAAATAATTAAATGCGTTTTTATCACAAATACCACCTGATCACCCGCTGCATGGAGTTTTACCTGGACGGAAGAAAATATAATCTTTAAAAAGCACTTCTATGAATGGAAACATTCATCAAATCAACGAACTACGCCGCAATCTTATTTGTTTACATTTTTCGTTAGCATTTTCCTTAAAATTCGGTAAGCACGGGAAAAGAGCACCTAACAGAATTCTAGAACACTAACGCCGTTAGCATTTTACTAACGGTAAAGTAAAATTGACATAATCGAACGACTTTTTAGCATTTTCCCAAATTTCGTTAACATCCTTTCAAAATCGAAAGTTGCCTCTAAATATATATATATATATATATATATAAAACTATATATATATATATGTATAAGAGGAGAGTATATATATATATATATATATATATATATATATATATAAAATATACATATATATATATATATATATAAGATATATATATATATATATAAGGTTGTGTGTGTGTGTGTGTGTGTGGCTTTCTTCATTGAGTTGTTTGAAACGCGTTTATGGATTTTGCAACTTCATCAAACAAATAAGGGTTTGATCAAACTTCTCAAAAACAACTCTGGAATCGCATCGGTAAATTCTACGGTTCTTCAAACCACAGTTTTACAAACAAAGTAAAAAATATTGGTGAAGCTCAATATTTTTAAAGAATAATGCTTTTTAATCTCATTCCACCAAAATTTCCCGAATAATAATAATAATAATAATAATAATAATAAT
The DNA here is from genome assembly GCA_015478945.1 of Trachelipus rathkii. NCBI lineage: Eukaryota > Metazoa > Arthropoda > Malacostraca > Isopoda > Trachelipodidae > Trachelipus > Trachelipus rathkii. Next base: position 14,330 of record JABUQX010027673.1, on the reverse strand, counting down.
AATAATAATACATATACATACATACATAATAATAATAATAATAATAATAATAATAATAATAATAATATCCCATTTCCATTGTAGAAGGAATAAAATTTAAAACAAAAATATCGCAGGCGCCATTTTGAATCCTCAATTATAACGTTTAAGTATAGTAATTCAGCTCAAAAATTTGAGAAAATTTTTTTAATATCTCAAAAGAAAACTAGAAAAACACCTTTACTCTTTTCAAAGAAATAATAAAAGAAAAATACTGCAATGGTTAAGAAAAACTGTATACAATGTTTTCGCCTTTTGCAGACGTAGTACGACCAATCCGGTGATAACGACATTTTTATTTGGAACATAAATTTACCTTTTTTTAAAAAATTAATTTTAAGGTAAGACATTATTAACTTTTCTCCAAATGTTATATCATTACAAGTATCCATATTTTTTTTAGCTCCTCAAATGGTTTTATTATTATTATTATTATTATTATTATTATTATTATTATTATTATTATTATTATTATTATTATTATTATTATTATTATTATTATTATTATTATTATTATTATTATTATTATTATCTCAATTTATATTTATTTTAATACCTTTGAAAATGACTCGTATTTCAGATAATAATACCCTATGATTGCGACTTTAATAATATCTAACCCTGTGATTGGATATCACTAGAGTTGTAAAAAAAAACTTTTTATTTTATACATCGTTCTTTTTCGTTTAAAAACTTCTTCTTCTAAAAGTTTTTGAATTTTTTGCTTTGTTTTTTACTAAATATTATATTATTTTACTCTTTTATAGTTTTTTATTATTTAGAGCTAATTTTATTACTAATAAGCCTAGAAATAATTGTTTCCTATAATTGCACTGTATATTTTTTTTCCAAAGCTCACCACTCACGAACTGGGCCCTTTTCAGGAAGGGGGCAGAAAATAAAATATAGAAAAACCCACCCAAGCCCAAGCCTAAAGCAAATATCTCAGATGAGCGCAGACGTGGGCTTTAAAGAGAGGAAGATTAAATACAGTTGGAAAGACAGAAGAAGGCAAAGAGTTACACAGAACAGATGTGGCTGGAAAGGAGGCACCACAGCGAACGAGTCTGAGGTTTTCAATACTCGCCCAAAAATCATGCGAGGGGAAGGCACCCCTTGTGCTGCGTGGGCGACGCAAGGGTTTCAATGCGCTTTTAAATTAACTGGTTTAATGATGTTGGCATACATCTTTATAATATTGAGTTCTAAAAAATTTTTTAAATACATTATCCAAATCTAAAGATTTATTAGCATTAAGAATAATGTAAATGTTTGGAACAATTTATTCCCACTCAACATTAACAAGTAAAAACATCGTCGTTTCTAACTAGTAACCATTTTAAAATTGATTTTTATATAGCAAAATTATGGGAAAAAATTACTATCAAGCCTATTAGTAATGAAAACTGTAAAGAATAAAAAATATATAAACTAGTAAAATAATATATTATTTGTAGAAAAAAACAATAAAATAGCTTTTCTTTTTTTTCTTTTTTTTATAAAAGCGTTTAAAACAAAGTTGTTTTTTTTTTGCACTTATATAACTAGATTATGCACCATTTATTATAGAAGCAAGTCCTTATTCTTCCTTATTAACCCCAATAAGAGGCGTTACGTCTCCTATCACCCAAATACAAACGCTTTTGAAGTGAATTACTAGGAAAGCTCAGTGGATTCGTACTTTTTATAGGAGTGAATGCGTAATAATTCGAAAAAAGCACCGAAATCATATATGAACACACTCAACCAAATACACACGAAAACACACGCGCAGACACACACACACCACAC
>JABUQX010027673.1:0-7500 GCA_015478945.1 Trachelipus rathkii | reverse complement strand
TTCCATCCTCTGTTTTTATTAGCGATCTACTCAGCTGTACATCCTGCTGCTCTTAACTCTATCCACTCATATTCCGATGACTCGACTTTTCATTCTTTAATCATATTCTACTCATATCTTTAATCAAGAATTGCCTTTTGTCTTAAACTTTCTGATTCTATTCTCGGTGACCTTGATAAACTGGGTAGAATTTCAGGGTTGGGTAGTCTCAAGCTTGTGAAATTTAATTCTTTTAAAAACCCCAACTTTACAAATCTTCAATCTCTAAAACATCTCAACCTATCATATCTTCTTCGGACGCCCCTTCTCTACGCATCATATGTGGACATATAAACATCCTTGCCTTAACATAAAGAAAAAATTGGTATTGAAAACCTCAAATGAAAACGTTGCTAGGCGGCCTCAAAGAATCTGTGAATTCTGTCCAAATTGCAGAGTTTTCTTTCTATCTCTCAGTTTTACTGTAGGTTAAGTCCTTGTACGGAGTTACTTGCGTTATCGGATCTGGAAGGGCTCGGAGATCACCCGGTTTTGATAGAGTCGAGTCAAAGGCCAAAAGACTTATAAACTGTCCTGTGCTTTCTAGTTCACTTGACCCTCTATATTTGCGGCGCGATGTTGGTGCTTTATCCCTTTTCTATAGGTACTGTAGCGGCAAGTGCTCGAGGGAACTATCCACTCGCGTACCACCACCTTTACGACGCCCTCGTAGCACAAGGGGGTGCTTGTCGGCACATGAGTTTTGTGTTGATATTAGTAAACTCCAGACTAGTTCGCTGCGGGGCTTCCTTCTTTCCTGCCACCTATGTTCTGTGGAATTCTCTTCCTTCATCTGTGTTTTCCTACTCAATTTAATTTCCCTCACTTTAAAGCCTGCGTCTGTGCTCATCTGCGTAATTTGCGTTAGATGAATTTTTGAGGCGTTCAACACCCACTCCTTGAATAGGGTTCTGCCCGTGCCTTGAATACGGTTCTGTCCGTGAGCGGCGGTGACAACTGTAAAAAAAAAAAAAAAAAAAGAAAATTCTCTCTCTTGAAAAAAAAAAGATTCAAAGAAGTGGAAGCCGCCTTATCTGCAACCCCTGGCAACAGCACTGATAGTGACGATGGTGGCTTTTCAGCAAATAAACCTACTGAAGATGAGGATTTGGATATGTTAGACTCTGATAAGTTCATGGCCAAAATTGCATTGACATCTCATTCACCTTCAAAGGAATCACACCAAAGAACCTCATCGTAGAAACTGAAGAGACAGTCATCAAGGAACAAAAATAATTCAAATTTGCAATCTGTGAAGAAGAGATGATTCTACGAAAAATGGAGATGCTCCTACAGAAGAGAACCTTTCATGCCGGGTGGCATGAAAATGGGTCAAGGTTTTCTAATTATTATCAGTGCTTGCAGGCAAATTAATTATCAACACTTCCTTCATCAGTCGAGAGAGAGCGTATTTATAGTGTAGGTAGGAATGTAAACACCCCAAAAAGGAACAGGCTCTCACCAGATACTAGTGAAACCTTAATGTTTTTGCATCACAATTTGTGAATTTTTGAATTTGAGTATTGAATGATATCTATCTTTATCTTTCTTTCTTTCTTTCTTTATCCACCTTTTTTTCCCCAAGATTGGGAGTAAGGAGCGCTACAAGCATCGGAAAAGAAAAGCAGTAGGAGAGTATGACAAATGTCGAAAAAGAAAGGCCCAGCCTTACCGCCCCCTCTGAACCATTAATTAGTAAAAACTCGTTCACAGACAGAAAAAATCCACCCTAGAGCTTCATGGGACCGCCACGGACCTTCACTATGGTAAATCGTCAATGTAAGGGTTCATCCCTTGGCCCAGGTGGGCCACAACCATGCCCCCATACAAAACCCCGCCATTCTCTCTTATCATGCACCTTTATTCTCGCCTCTGCCAAACTCACATTTCTCTCCTTCAGACATTCGTTCACCGACTCAATCCACTTTCTCTTCGGTCTCCCAGCCGGTCGGTTCCCAACACACTCTCCACTATACATCCGCTTAACCAACCGACTATCATTCATCCTTTCCACATGACCAAACCATCTCAACATCCTTTCATTTATTCTCTCATACCTCTTTCTTCACACCCACGGCATCACTCGTAATACGGTTCATTCGCTCATTTTATTTAATTCTTTTCACATCCTAGCATGTCTCCCTAAGATTAGTCCATCTTGAACACATTGAACTTTAGATCTATAGTCTTCTTTTATATTCCAGGACCATAGTCTCTAAGCTATACACATAATACAATAACACATCATGTAACAACATACCCTCATGTAGACCTAGCGCACATTCAGACTTACTAGTCCCTTTCATCATTCACCAAATTTATGCACCAGCAACCTTCCCTGCCATCACAAACTTTTCCTACCACACTCGGCATTCATCCGTCCCTTTCTCATCCAAACACATACCCTAAAATATTAAAAACCTCAGGACACTTGCTCCAGCTGCCTCACCATCTAACATAAACTTCACACCGGACTGTCCTCACTCAACAACCATAACCTTACTTCTTATCTACGTTTACTTTTCCAAACCCCTCCTTTTACAACCCTGCCAAATACTCTCTACCAATCCTTTCAAACTCTCTTCAGATTCGCCACACAGAACCAATCATCCGCATATAATAGGTTAGGCACCCCTCCATTATCTTCCATTCTCCATCATTCTAAACACATTTCCTGCCATCCCCACCTCGAATTCTTTCATAACCCCATCCATATACCCAAATTGAATAACCAAGGAGAGCATAACACAACCTTTAAAGGAGTATATTGATTATTATGTCATGTTCAGTATAGCGTTTTTTTTTTTAAACCTTTCAGCAATTAATTGAGGTCTCTTCTTTCATTATTTTTATTCTTTATATTGAAGCTAGTTAAAGAATCTTCTGTAAATGTAATCATGTTTAAAACAAAAAGCTAGTAGCTAAACTTTGTTAATACTTAACTGGAAAATGGAAATGAATATTTTTGAATAAATACAAACATAAAAAAATTATTAATATTACATTTGTATTATTATTTTTTAAAGATACTATTTTAATTTATAAAATAAATATTACTTGGCACAACCAAATATGAAATAAATGAATAAGTATTGGTTGTACAGGGAATGCAATATTGAGTTGCCTAGCAGTACAACAAATGTTATATCTTATTACTGTGCATTTATTATATTAATTAAAGTATCGGTATCGGTATCGGTATCGGTATCGGCACCTAAAAAATAGAGTATCGGTATCGGTATCGGTATCGGCCTCTTTCCTGGTATCGGTACATCCCTAATATATATATATATATATATATATATATATATACTATATATATAATATATATATATATATATATATATATATATATATTAATATAATATTATATATATTATATATATATATATATATATATATTATATATGCAATATATATTATATATATATATATATATATATAATATAGTATATATTATATATATTATATATTATATCTAATATATATATATATATATATATATATATGCATTTATCTACAAAACTACAAATGCTACACTAAAACAAATGACACTTTTGTAATCAGTGAAGAATTTTAGTTCGGAAAATGTTATAATAAAAAATAAGAAAAAGTCTTGACAGCATATAAAGCATATTACAATAATGTAAAAATACATACGAGATTGTACGACAACTGCTCCATTTCCGTTTCTTCAATAGAAAGAGCGCTAGAGTTACCAAATAATTGTTTTTTATCATGCTCTCGAGAAAATATGTTAATTTTGTCTTATTTTTTTTAAGGGGCTCGAGCCGACGGTGGAACAGAGGGAGGGGGACTTCGTCCCCCGATGAGGCCAAGAGACCCTGACTTGTTCCATCTTTGCAGTTTAATCTGGGGTATTCGTTTAGTTTAAAAAAAAAAAATAAATAAAATAATTTTTTGGCAACTCTGGCGCTCCTTGATGCGTAAATCATACTCGTAAACCGACTGAGATACCGAATTCTTAGAAGCGTAGTACATTTGCAATTTTTTTTTTAATTTATAATTTTTTTTATAAACCAGTTAACTTAGTTTTCTATAAATACTCCCACTTAAATTTTCACGCTGATTCGGAAAATGTTATTTATTTTTATGTATTCTTCTGTAGTTTTTTGTAGATAAAGATCAGTATACAATTTTGTACATTACATAATATATATAATATATAATATATAAATATATATATATATATATATATATATATTATATATTATATATATATATAATATATATATATATAAATATATAATATATTTTATTTTTTATTTTAAAAAGTTCGCACCTCACGGGGACATAGCCCTATTCAAGGAAGGGAACTCTTTTCTAGATATTTCTACCTGGGTCCGAGAGGACTCGAAACCACGACCTTGCCATTATATATATATATATAATATATATTTATTTAAATTTTAAATTTATTTTTACGAATACAGTATATATATATATATTTTTCCACCCATCTATCTATTATATAATATATATATAATATATATTATATATATATATATTTATATAATATTATAATATATATATATATATATATATATATATATATAATATATTACTCATATCTATTTTATTTATTTTATTTTTTTATTTTGTATTTGTCATTCGTTATTTATTAATTATTTTCGTGTTTTAATATTTCAATATAATAAAAATGTAAAAAGGTATTTGATTTTAAGGAATTTTAAATGATTGAATAAAGATTTTAATAGAAAAATAAAGTTTTTAACGGGTGTAAATTTTAGAGAAAGAAAGGAGAGGGAGAGGGAGGGAGGAGGGGAGGGGGGAAGGGGTAGGAATAAATATAAATTATAGAGTGTGGGTTTTAACCTTTTATTTTATATTATCATTTTAACTTTTATTGTTATTGTTGTTGTTGTGGGTAAATTTGGGGAGCGGGGTGGTGGCCTTAGGTGTTGGGAGGTGCTTAAGGTGGGGAGTCCCATAAACGTATTGCAGCCTGAAGTGAGAATATAAATAAGGAAGGAAAGTGGGGAAGAGAGAGGTATTAGGTGGGATGTGGTGAACTGTGAGGGGGGTAAACGAGGATTTGAAGAGGGAGGGAAGTGGGGTTAATGTTTGAAGAAAAAAAGGTTGGATGTGCTTGGGGATAACTGAAACTAAGTTGAAGGGAAAGAGGGAGGTGGATTTTGGAAAATACAAGGGTGTGATATCAGGGATATCAGGGGTGAACGAGAGAGTGAGGGCGAGGGAAGGGGTGGGAATAGTTATGAGGAAAGAGGTGTGGGATAAGGTAAGGTTGTGTAGTCAGGTGAGTTCGAGGATAATGGGGTGAAGTGAAATTTGTGGGGGAAAGTGGGTTTTTAGATGCGCATATGCACCTGTGAATGGAAGCGAAGGAGGAGGAGAGAGAAAGATTCTGGAGGGAGTTTAGTGAAGTGTTGCGGAAAGTTTTTGGGTAAATGATTAAAATTGTCTATTGGAGGGATTGAATGCAAGGAGTGGGAAGGGAGGGTGGGAAGAAATAATAGGACCATTTGGGTAGGGGAGAATGTCAATGGGAGAAAGTCGTTAGAGTTTGTTGTGTTGAAAAGAAGACATGATAGTGGGGAATACGTTGGTTCAAAAAAGTGAGAATCATAGTATACATGGAAGAGTGAGATAACCGGGGGAGGGCCGGTACTGGATTATGTGTGTGTAAAAGGGAAGGATTAAGGCAGATATTGCTAGAATGTAAATGTATTTAGAGGGGCGGGGAGGGGATATCGGATCACTATTGCGTGGTGCTAGGATAAGGGTGGGAGGAGAGGTGATGGTTAGGAAGGGGAGAAAAAAGGAGAGTAGAAGTGATAAGGTGGAAAAATTGGAGCGGAGACAGTGTGTAAGAGGGAGGTTAGGAGAGGTATGGAGGATAGGTGGAGAGACGTGGGGCACAGAATTGGGGAGTGGAGGGGGAGTGGATGAGATTTAAAGAGGCAGTATTTGTGAAGAGGCTAGAGGGTATGTGGATAAAGGGTGGGTTGCAAGGCAGAAGGAAAGGGTTGGAATGGTGGATGAGGAGGTGAAGGAGGTGGTGAAAGGAAAAAGGAGGAGGCGTATGTGAAATGGTTGGGAAGTAGGAGAGAGGAAAAAGCTGGGAGGAATATAGAAGGGTGAGAGTGGAAGCAAAGAGGGGCGGTGGACGAGGACAAGAGTTAAGAGCAAAAGATGAGTGGGTGTTAGAAAAAGTGACGGAAAATTTGAATCGGAAGTAGAGATGTTCTGGAAGAAGTTAAATAAAAAAAAAGAAGAAGGAGTGGTGGGGAGAGATTAAGGAGGAGATGGGGAGTGGATAGGAGGAAAGGATGGGTGAGGAAGAGGTGGGGGAGTATTTTAGTGGATTATTAAATGAGGTGGGTGGGGGAGGGGAGGAAGATTTGCAAGAGGTGAGGATGGAGAATGGGGGAGGGAGGGGGAGGATGAAATACAAATGGAGGAAATTATTAGGGCCTTGAATAAAGGAAAAAAAAGGAAGTCCGCAGGTCTGGATGGTGTGAGAAATGGAAATGTTGCAGAAAGGAGGTATAGGGGTGGAGGAATGGCTGTATAGGTTATTTTAATATATGTTGGAGGAGTGGTGAGGTACCACAGGGATTGGGAGGATGGTTGTTTGGTCCCCCTGTATAAGGGGAAGGGGGATAGGATGGAATGTAGGAATTATAGAGATATATGTCTTTTAAGTGTGGTAGGGAAAGTGTATGGGAGGATACTAATTGAGAAAGTGAGAGGTTTAACGGAGGGAAGAATGGGGAAGAACAAGGAGGATTTAGGAAGGAAGAGGGTGTGTGGATCAAGTGTTCACAATGATGCTTGCGGAGAAAAGTATAGAGAGGAAAGGGAAAGTGTATGGGATTTTAGATTAGAGAAAGCATATGATAGAGTGAAAAGGGGGGAAGTGTGGAGGGTGTTGGAGGAAAATGGAGTGGGGAGGCAAATTAGGTAAAGGTATAGGGCCTTTTATAGAATAGTTAGAATGTGTTGCAGCCGCCAGAAAATTAATAGAGAGAATAAAAGTTAGAGAGGAGACGTGAAGAGTTTGGGTGTTGAGAGAAATTATGCAGGCACGAGGGATAGTCAGTAATGTCGCCGTGGCTTTTCAATTTGTTTATTGAGAGTGTTTGCAGAGGAATGCGTGAGGGAAGGGAAGGGGGGTGGAATGATGAATGGGGATATGATAGAAGGCAAAGGAACAGTGATACTGTTTGCGGACGATACAGCCCTGGTGGCGAAGAACGTGGAAGGGTTGAGGTATTTGGTGAGGGAGTTGGAGAGAATGTGTGACAAAAGGGGGCTTAAAATAAATCCAGGTAAGAGTAAAGTTAGTGGTTGAGGAGGAGGAAAGAGAGGAGGGGAGGGGTCAGAGGATAGGGGGTGTAGTATTGGAAGAAGTAAAGATTTTAAGATATTTAGGGATGGATTTGGGTAAGGGGGGAG
>JABUQX010027672.1:40000-45000 GCA_015478945.1 Trachelipus rathkii | reverse complement strand
TGAAAAAAGTCAAGGTATGTGCGGTTGTGGCATATGGTCCATCTGAGAATAATGTTGAAGGGAGTGCGATTTTAAGGGATAATCTGAATGATGTTTTGGATGGGGGGAGTAGGAGTTTCAGATTGATTGTTTTGGGTGACCTAAATGGTTGGATAAGTGATCAAAAAAGGGATGTTATAACAAGTGCTTTGGGGTGTCTGAAGAAAATGCGAATGGTAGGAAGGTGATTGATTTCTGTGAAGAGAAAGGTATGTGTATAACTAATGCTTTCTTTAAACATAAGAGTATTCATAAGTATACAAGAGTTGATATAGGTAGAGATGGTATCGAAGTGAAAAGTATGATTTATTTTGTGTTGGTAAAGAAGGAAATGTTGAAGTATGTGATGGAGGTTAAATCAATGAGGGGGTTAAGAATGGAAATATCGGAACATTACGTTGTTTTATGTAAAATTAAGTTAGTGGGGGCTTGGATGGAGAGAAAGGTGATAGGAAAGGAAGTGAGTAGAATTAAGAGTGAGAAGGTAAGTGAACAACGTAATTGGGATAAGTATTTAAGAGCCCTTGTAACTAAATCAGTTGAATGTGAATAAGTTGAAACTGAAAAAAATGTGGAAGCAAATGAAGGAAGCAGTTGTTAGTAATGCAAAAGAAGTACGTGGATGTGCTAAAGTAGGAAGTAAGAATGTCAACAGTGAGTAATGGAATGAAGAGGTGATGCATGCTGTTGAAAGTATAAAAAAGAAGCGTTTTTGAATGTTCTAAAAAACAATGATTAGGTTTCAAAAGAAAGATGTTTGGAATTATATAAGGAGGAAAAATGTAATACTAAAAGATGCATACGCAGGAGTAAAAAAAAAGAGGTAAATGAAAAGTTTGGAAGGAGGATCAATGGGGACTTACATAGGAATAGGAAGCTCTTCCGGAATCAAGTGCGAAAGGTTAAGAATGAGAATAAGGGGATTCGGCTTAGAAAAATAAAAAGGGATTGTGATTTCGTAACTAATGAAATGGATGTGAGGAGAATGTGAAAGGAACACTTCGAAAATCTGCATAACATTGGCAGCAATGAAGAGGTGAGAGTGAAGGTGTGTGGGTTTGATGGTGCAAGAAGGAATATGTATTTTGTGGATGAGGTCATTAGACGAGATGGTGATTGATTGGATTGGTAAGTTGTGTAACAAAGCGTTTATGGAGGGTATAATTCCGAAGTATTAGAAGAGAGCAGTAATAGTTCCTTTATATAAGGGTAAGTGAGATAAGGGTAACTGTAGGGATCATAGGGGAATTAGTTCACTGAGTGTTGAACGAAAGATATATGCTGGTATTGTGGTTGAAAGAGTTCGTCGAATGCCTGAAGTACTGATTGATGAGGACAAGGTGCCTTTAGAAGGGGTAGAGGATGTGTGGATCAAATCTTTATATCAAAGAAATTGATTGAGAAAATGAGGGGATAAGAAGAATAATTGTATTTAGGTTTATGGATTTGCAACAGGCGTATGATAGGATTAATAGGAAAGCTGTATGAAGGTGTTAGTGATATTTGATGTTGGTGGTAGGCTTGTGAATAGAATCAAAAGCATGAATGACGATAATGAAGAGTGTGTAGGAATAAATGGAGTTGAAAGTGATTGCTTTAATATTAATACCGGAGTGAGGCAAGGATGTGTTATGTCTCCTTGGTTATTCAATTTGTATATGGATGGAGTTTTAAGAGAATTAGAGGTAGGGGTGGCAGGAGATGGTGTTAGAATGAAGGAGAATGGAGGAGAGTGGCGGGTGTCCTACCTATTATATGCTGATGATTTGGTTTTGTATGGTGAATCTAAAGAGAGTTTGAGATAATTGGTTAAAATTTGGCAGGGTGTGTAGAAGGAGGGGTTTGAAAGTAAACGCGGATAAGAGTAAGGTTATGGTTGTGAGTGAGGACAGTCCTGGATGTGAAGTTATGTTAAATGGTGAGTAGCTGGAACAAGTGTCTGAGTTTAAATATTCAGGATATATGTTAAATGAAAGGGAACGGATGATGCAGAGTGTAGTAAGAAAGTTGTGAATGGCAGGAAGGTTGCTGGTTTAATTAAATCGTTGGTGGATGTGAAAGGACTAAGTCTTGAGTACGCTAAGGTTTTAAATGAGGGTATGTTGTTACCTATGTTAATATATAGTAGTGAGACTATGGTCTGGAATAAGAGTTATAGGTCTAAAGTACAATGTGAGTAGTAGGAAGTACGACTTAGAAAGTGGTATATGGACATGGAAATACGTACATGTGTGAATACGTACATGACGAAGTCATGTACTTACGTACGTACATGATGAAGTCATGTACGTACGTAAGTAAGTATGTATGTAAGTAAGTATGTGTGTAAGTGTGTGTGCACGCCGTAGGCGTGCCACACACTTACGTACGTACGTGACGAAGTCACGTACGTACGTAAGTGTAAGTATGTATGTCATTTACATATACACAGTTACATATACACAATTACATATACACAATTACATATACACACACATACACACACACCCATGTGTCTGTCTGTCTGGCTTCAAGCTCCCCAGTTCCCCTGTGAGTCATCACTCTGTTGCCATGGTTGCTTCGCTTGCTCCTTACCCCTTCTCCCTTGCCCCTCGCCCCGCTGTCGGAGCCGCTTGTCCCGCACCGCCGCCCGCACCGGCCACACCGCCTCCGGAGCCTGCTCTGCCTTGCCTCGTCATCGAACAGGGAGGGCTTTTTCCCCACTCCCCCTTTCTCCATTTTCCCCCTGTCGCTCGTTTGTTCGCTTACGACAGTGGACATCAAAAGACTTTCGCCGCGCCGATGGGACCTCGGTCATCAGCGTCTGTTTCGAGAGCTCACCGTGTCTCTTATACATTCGCGAAATGCGCTCGTAACCTCAGTACGAAGATTTGTTATTAGTGTCATTAAGCGAAATAGCGTAGAACGGGTTCGAATAGAGGTATTAGGTGCTGGCTTATATATATATATATATACTATATATATATATATATATATATATATATATATATATATATATGTAGAAATATATATATATATATATATATATATATATATATATATATATATTATATATATATATATATATATATATATATATATAAACAAAATTATTTGAAGCGACATTACTTAAATATTCACCTGTTATGAATAAATGCAAATATATATTCATATCTATATATATATATATATATATATATATATATATATATATATATTATTATTATATATATATATACATATATACAGTATATTATTATTATATATATTATTATATTATTATATATATATTATAGAGTTATATATATATATTACATATATATATATATATAGTAAAGATATATATATATATATATTTATATATATATATAGTATATATATATATATATATATATATATATATATATATATATATATATATATATTAGTATATATATATATAGTATAAAGAAGAATATATATATATATATATATATATATAAATATATATATATATACATATATATTATATATATATATATATATTGTTATATATATATATATATATATATATATATATATATTTCTTTTATCTTCCTTCTATTTTCCCAAGAATGGGAGTAAGGTGCGTAACGAGCATCGGAAAAGAAAAGCAGTAGAAGAACATGACATAAGTCGAAAGAAAGCCCAGCCTTACCGCCCTCAGTACCATTAATTAGTGAGAACTCGTCGCAGCCAAAAATCCACCCTAGAGCTTCATGAAACAGCGCGATGGACCCACACTATGGTAGATCGTCAATGTAAGGGTTCATCCGGCCACAACCATACCCCCTCCCAATTCCCGCCATTCACTCCTATTATTCTCACATTTATTCTCGCCTCTCTCAAACTCTACATTTCTCTCCTTCAAACATTCGTTTACTGACTCAATCCACTTTTTCTTCGGTCTCCCAGCCGGTCGGTTCCCAACAAACTCGCCACTATACATCCGCTTAACCAACCGACTATCATTCATCCTTTCCATATGACCAAACCATCTCAACATACTTTCATTTATTCTCTCATTTACCCCTTTCTTCACACCACACCACTCTCTAATAAGTTCATTCCTCATTTTATCAATTCTTCTCACACCTAGCACACCCCTAAGATTGTCCATCTGAACACATTGAACTTTAGATCTATACTTCTTATTCCAGACCATAGTCTCACTACTATACATTAACACAGGTAACAACATACCCTCATGTAAGACCCTAGCACACTCAAGACTTAGTCCCTTTACATCTACCAACGATTTAATTGCACCAGCCACCTTCCTGCCATTCACAACTTTCCTACTACACTCTGCATCGTCCGTTCCCTTCTCATCCAACATATCCTAAATATTTAAACTCAGACACTTGTTCCAGCTGCTCACCATCTAACATAACCTCACACTGAGGAGTGTCCTCACTCACAACCATAACCTTACTCTTATCCACGTTTACTTTCAAGCCCCTCCTTTTACACACCCTGCCAAATCTCTCTACCAATCCTCTCAAACTCTCTTCAGATTCGCCACAGAACCAAATCATCCGCATATAATAGGTAGGGCACCCTCCACTCATCTCCATTCTCCACCATTCTAACACCATTTCCTGCCATCCCCACCTCGAATTCTTTCATAACCCCATCCATATACAAATTGAATAACCAAGGAGACATAACACAACCCCTGTCTTACTCCGCTATTAATCCTAAACCAATCACCATTGACACCATTTATTCTTACACACGCTTCACTATCGTCATACATACTTTTGATTCCATTCAGAAGCCTACCACCAACACCATATATCACTAACACCTGCCATAAACCTTCCCTATTAACTCTATCATACGCCTGTTGCAAATCCATAAAACCTAAATACAATTTATTCTTCTTCCTCATTTTCTCAATAATTTGTTTCAATGTAAAGATTTGATCCACACATCCTCTACCACTCCTAAACGCACCTTGT
>JABUQX010027672.1:10000-25000 GCA_015478945.1 Trachelipus rathkii | reverse complement strand
CAACAATTTCTTTACGAACTGTTGTAAAGTAATAATAATTGATTTTCTACACATGGAAAATGAAACTGTATAGTTGAACCTTCAGGAAAATACGTAAAAACGTAAAGTCGTAAAGACGTAAAGACTTAAAATCGTTTCACACAGAGGTACAACTTCCGGTGAATTTGTTGTACGTCCTTTTTCACTTACGTTCTTTGGATATGTAAAAACGTGTTTCTACATACCTAAGAGACGTAAAGACGTAAAGACGTAATGACGTAAAGACTTAAAACCGTTTCACACAGAGGTATCACTTCCGGTTTATTTGATGAATATCCTTTCAGACTTACGTCCTTAAGGTATGTAAAACATGTTTTTACATACCCTAAGGACGAAAGGACGAAAGGACGTAAGGACGATTATACGTAAGGACGATAGGACGAAAGGACGTAGCGCTATGAGATGTCACTTCCGGTGTATTTACTGAACAGCCTTTCGGACTTACGTCTTTAAGGTACGTAAAACAATGTTTTACATACCCTAAGGACGTAAGGACGAAAGCCCGTAAGAACGAAAGGACGAAAGGACGTACCGCTATGAGATGTCACTTCCGGTGTATTTACTGAACAGCCTATCGGACTTACGTCGTTAGGGTGCGAAAAATCATGTTTTACGTACCTTAGGGACGTAAGGACGAAAGGACGCGACCAAGTGAGGTGTCACTTCCGGTGTATTTACTGCACATCTTTTCAGATTTATGTCCTTAGGGTATGTAAAACATGCTTTTACATACCATAGGGACGTAAGGACGAAAAGAGGTAAGCACGAAAGGACGTAAGGACTAAAGAGTGAAAGGACGTAAGGACCTAAGGACCGTCGTAAGACGTAAAGGACGGTAAGGGACGTAAGGACGTAAAGAACCCGCCGTATAAGGACCGCGTAAGGACCGTAAGGACGGAAAGACGAAAGGACGTAAGGACCGAGAAAGGACGTAAGGACCCGTAGAAGGACGGAAAAGAAAACGAAAAGACCCGTAAGGACGAAAGGACGTAAGGATGAAATGACGTAAGGACGAAAGGACGTAAGTGTGTGAAACCGCAAACCGTAAAACCACAAATCCTCAAAGACGTTCAGCATGTCTGAGGCTGATGACAGAGGTCCCGTCGGCGCGGGTAGAGAATTTTGATGTCCAAATGAACTGTGATCAGTAGTAGTAGTAGTAATAGTAGTAGTAGTAGTAGTAGTAGTAGTAGTAGTAGTAGTAGTAGTAGTAGTAGTAGTAGTAGTAGTAGTAGTAGTAGAAACAGCTTCATGTTTAGTAGTAGTAGTAGTAGTAGTAGTAGTAGTAGTAGTATAGTAGTAGTAGTAGTAGTAGAGGTAGTTGTTCTTGTAGTAGTGGTAGTAGTAAAAACAGCTTCATGTTTAGTAGTCGGCGTAGAAGTAGTAGAAGTAGTAGTAGCACTAGTAGTAGTAACACTAGTAGTAGTAGTATCAGTAGTAGTAGTAGTAGTAGTAGTAATAGTAGTAGTAGTAGTAGTAGTAATAGAAGTTGTTGTAGTGGTAGTAGTAGAAACAGCTTCATGCTTGGTAATCGGCGTAGTCGTCGTAGAAGTAGTAGTAGCGGTAGTAGTAGTCGTCATCGTAACAGTAGAATTAGTAGTAGTAGTCGTAGTAGTAGTACTAGTAGTAGTAGTAGTAGAAGCAGCCTCATGTTGTGTTATATATATATACTATATATATATATATATATTATATATATTATATATTATATATATAATATATATATATTATATATATATAATATATATATATATAATATGATAATATAATATTAATATATTAATATATTATTTTAGGCATTTGGATCTATTTTTAACATCAATGTATCGATGTTGTTTCTTACATCCAGCATCTGTATACTCGGAACTGATCAACTGAATCAGAAAGTGAAAAAAAAATGTTTTTAATATTAGAAAAATGTTTGCATACCGTAATATACCGCTTTCTATTGAAAAGCTTTTCTCTACTCTACTTACTTCATCATATATATATTATTTAATATTATATATTATATAATTATATTATATTAATTATATATTATATAATTTATAATATATATAATATATATAATTATTAATATATATTATTTAATATTAATATATATATAATAATATAATTATAATATATTATATATATATATATATATATATATATAGTATTTAATAATTAATATATATATATTATATATTTTTAATTAATATTTATATTTTAATATTTATATATTAATTTATATATAATTAATTTTATATTAATAAAATATATTAATAACTAGATTTTCAACAATTTGAGAGATATTTAAAAAATTCACACACGTAGTTTTTATTCTCTCCAGACTGTTTTTGAAGATCTGCTTTGAGCAAAAAAGGTAAAAAAATGATACTCCTTTGTTAGGAGAAGCCAACTTGAAACTACACTATTATAACCCAACATTACGCGCAAAGGGGGGGCAGATTTTTTCTGTTTTTTTAGGCTTGGAACAAAACGAAAAAACTCCCTTTTAGCCCAGTGAGTACTCTTTTCCTTGTGGTTACAGTTGTTTGGGATTTTTTCGAAAAAAAAAAAAGCGAAAGGGAATATTGCTCTGAGGAAAAACCCATGGTTTTTTCAGGCAACACACTGGACACTGTAATGACAGCTGTTGGGTTTAACAATAATAAGGTATTACGTTTTGTCGTAAAGCTCTCCTCTATAACTCCAAATAGAATATCTATTTTTTGCATGGGGTGAGTGTTTTGGAAGCTTATGTCTCATAAACTGATTAATTAGCATTATTGCTAATCCTTTTAATTATGGGTGCGCACAGGCTGCATTATTTATTAATGTTTCATTAGTACGAAGAATTGAAATTTCATAAACACTATTACCTAATTTTACGCTATCACTTTACATGGATCTAGACAACGATATGTCTTAATATATTAATATATCTAGTTGTCTAGGCGAACTCTATAGGTACGCTGCTAGATACAACTTCACTGTCCTTTTTCACTCCATCCTTTATTAAATTTATGAAAACCATGATATGGAATTATTTTAGGGTTTCTGTAATTGAGAATTTTTTTAAAATAATATTTAAGCCTGCATTTATAAATTATGTATCTCAAAAGTATCGGTGAGGTTTTTTAAAGATTCTAACTGCAACACATAAGATAGATGGCCTTTGTTGTGTTTATAATAAGTAATAGTAAGGTAACACTCCTAAATACAAACAGTGACATCATAATAAATAATTTTACACATTGTATCTTATAAGTGTCTCCGTACAGTGTGTCATACGCAGAATGCGTTTATCGGGATAATCGCCATCTTATGACGCCGCAAAAATACAGCGTGGAAAGGTGCTCTAAAATTTACTATACATTATTTGAAAAATATACTCTGACTCCTTAAAAATTGAGAGTCAAACCCAACACGACCTGGGGACCTATATTGAGTCCTTGTAGTCAAAATCTTCTCAAGATGAAATTGAGTTCCTGGTTATTTCTTTTTACTTCGAAAACCTAATTTTCGATTTCTCTCTTTGTAGTCATTATCTGTTTCATGTTTCAGGTTAACCCCTAGGGTAATCTGGTTGTTTTTGTAACTTAGGCTCGATTTCGATGAAAATTATAGTGAGGAAGCTTAGTTGGCTAATAATGTGCAAGCCATTGGCTCCTTAATATATCATCACGGATTATACAATGAAGAAGAAAACCTGCTTGGCCGTGTTCCAATGTGCTTTATGACGATTACGTTCACCCTTATGTCGCTATTGATCTTTATAAAACCACTTGGGCTGGTCTGGGAGTCAATTATCTGATCGAGAATCCAAACTTGGCGAGAGTCAATGACAAAGAAGAAGATGTTACTCTGCGTGCTAGACTCGCTTTGAAACATGTGGCTCTCGTAACTTTTGGCTCGGAAAAAGCTTCGGCGAAGAGATTGTTTTCTACGAACCTACGCTGGTGATCTTTACCAAACCTCGGTTCAGCCACCTCATTCAGAAAAATATCAAATAAAAAAACCTCATAACCTATATATTATTATTCTTGGGAAACATCGCTTAACATGAATATGGCAAGAAATATTAATTTAATTTCAATCGCAATAGTTATCACCATTGGAAATAACAATTAATATACCGACCATGCTCGGCTCTGACCACGAACAATTAATAAATCGAATAAATAATGAATAAATAATAATAATAATATAATTAATAAATAATAATAATAATAATAATAATTAATAATAATAATATTAATAATAATAAGAATGAATTGATAAAATACCTTAATATCGGTATGCGATTTACAACTAATTCATAAAAACACATGCTAGATTTACACTCTTAACAACAAACATATTCTATATACCAAGATTTTGTGATTACTATTGTGTGACTTTCAAGTTGCCATCTAGCGATCGCTAACTCAGTTATTATTTACACTAAATAAACATTAAACGGGAGAAATTATGAATAAATAAAAACAATAGCATGAATAATTAATAATAAATAAAAAATAGAAATCAATAATGATATCAAATTTACTTAATGATAGCATAATTAAATAATCTATTAATCATAAATAATATATAATTTGAAATTAATAATAAATAAATAATATTAATATAATAATAATTAATAATTAGCCATAACAATAATAATAATAATAATCTGATTTTAACCTATACCTTCGTCCGCAATTGTAACCTAAATTGTGTGTGCGCCTCTTTTCTCAAATGTGAACTTCTTATTTCTTAAAAGATCCTTATTACACCTTCGTATGTGTTTTTAACTATGTATGTATCAGATAAACCCCACACCCACACATAAACACACACACACATATACTACATACATATATATATACGATTCCTCCTTTTAAATCCTTTTAACTATTTTCCTATAGATTATCATGTCATTCTTACTCTAAACTTTCATTATCATTGGGACTATTTTTTAATATAATATTTTCATATGGGTGCTCCTACTTCAAAAGCACAAAAAAGGAATCCGATTATGATAAATTTTTAACTAAGGTATTCTTTTTACGCTGTTCGAGGTCAATTTCCTCTAGGATTTAATCCTGCTCTAACATTGTCTCTGCACGTAGGTCATAGAGTCTTTTCGGTACGCACCTTAACTTCTATCTCACAATTATACGCATTAATATTGCCTATATTTTATGTATTTTAAACTTATAGACCTATTTGTAAAAAAGCTAAACAGCAAATCATAATATCCTATTCCCTACTTTTGTCTATGTAAGATACTTATCAATTATATTACATACGGCATGCCTAATTTAACTTACATTACCCAATTTTTGGTTTATAAATATAAAAGCATTAGGGCCATTTGTTCCTTTTTGAGTAAAAGCTCGTGAGGATATTCATATACTCCTCAAGGCAGTAGTTCAGGATTGCCCAATTCTCAATAAAGTGCCGTATACGAGTCTTTGGAAAGCTATGATAGACAACTAGGTAAAAATCGTTGACATTCTGATTTGAATTCTCTTGTATATAAGCGAGTTTTTTGGTTGGAACAAAGTCCACATAATGATGAATAGTGAGTATTAACCAAGTTAACCACTGTCAAGGCACTTATAGAGACGACAATATCTTGTCAGTGACTTGAAAGTGGAACAAATGCTCGTAATAACATCTAACTTTGTTACTCGTCTCTATTTACTTTTCTTTTCTTTAAATAAATCGTACCCCCAGATGATGGGAAGGAGCCTTGATGGATTTTTCTTTTAACCTGGGTTACACTTTTTCTGTCTGCCACTTCTTAGACATTTGCGGTTAAAAAATATGAAAAAAATGTAGGCGATGTGGATCAAAATAATGCCATAGTCATTTCAAAGGAACCTCGGTTTGGCTTAACAGACACTACTCACATAACTCCCTCTATCCACAGAGAGAAAGAGTTTAAAAAAACAACATTTTGGCCCAAAATACATACTGTATCAAAAACATAATCTTAGTGGACTATCAAAACAAACGAAAGGTGAAAAACTATTGATCCAACATTCATAATCATGAAATGAAAAATTATAAGAATTATTCACAATTGAGTACGGAGTGAGGCAATGCAACCAGCAAAACCGAAGAGGCTAAGAACAAGAGCGAGGTCGTGAGTCGGAGTCGTAATAATTTATAGATAGCTTTAGTGCCAGGATCGGAGTCGGAGTCAAAAATAGGGATCTCCTAATGCAAGCTGGATGATCAGACGTCTGGAAAATTCCTTGTTGTAAGGGGTACCACTCTCGGAGATCGCGACCTATTTTCTCTTCGACATCTTCTATTACATTAATCTCTGCACTTTCAATTCCCTCTTCTACTCAATCTCAATATAATTCTTCCTCATCATTGTGTACCATCATGTGATTATTATTATGGATGATATCTATATATATACTTGACATTCATCTATTCATTATTTGAATCCTATGGTTTATTGTCAATCATGGGGCCGATTATGGTTTCAAATCTTATTCATTGAATCTCATCTTTATTTTTTTGAGTTTATCTATTCAGTATTTGATTTGAAACTGAAACATTATTTTAAAACTTGTTCATTAATATCTTATATCAAAAATTGGCCACGGCATCATTTTATAATAAAATATAAAATAATTTGCATTGTCATGTGGTTATACATTGATGTTCTCCAACCTGACAACCAAATATCACTTATAATTTGGTTCTCCATGTCTAGTTGAGCTGCACGGCGCTGCCATTTTTATATGTCTCTTGGATATACTTATTAAGATTAATAGAGAATGAGCCAGAGGGTGATTTTTTGAGACTATTATATTAATTATACAATATATATATATATATATATTATATATATATATATATAGGTATATACTATATAATTATGGAATGCATATATATATGCTACCTTGATTATATATATATATATATATAATATATCTATACTTACTAATTACTTAATATTATAATATAAAGAAGGTTGGAAGTTTCGTAGCTGTCAGGACAAGTTATAGACATGATTTTTCCTCTTCAGCCCATTTGCCTTTACTTTTGCGCGTGCTCGACAGGATCGCTGAGGCCAACGCTCGGTCCTTTCGTTCTTTCTGCGTGGTATTTACTTCTTAATAGGCACCTTAGTGTTATAGAACCGTGAATTCGTTATTGCGCTCGAGATAGAACTGAATGGATCCATATCTAGGGAGGAACACTCCTCGCGGTGCAATCAGACGTGCTCTCTCTGATAGCACATCACTGACAAAGAAGATGCGTATACTGTCTACGTACGGGAAAGAGTTTTCGAAAACCCTGACCTATTTGACGTTAATTGCAGTAATTAACTATGAGCGTGTGACTAAAATCGGGATTAAAGCAATTGCGAAAAGAAATGGCGTTTTTATCTAAAATACAGATGCTCTAGGGTTAAGGAGTTTCGGGCCAACACAAAAATGATGTTCCACCAACAATGAGCAGCGAAAGCCTACCTGTGCGAACGTTTTGTAGTATCAATTATAGGATGGGAAGATAGTATATATTCTATGCCTACTGTTATTGTTTCCCTATATTAGATTATCACTGACTTCCTATATAATAATTTGGTATTATATATACTCTCTCATATAGTTTATTTTAAATATATTTATAATTATATCTCTAATATATATCATTATATATTTATATTAATTTGAGCTTTTCTACTATATATACTTATGATATCCTTATTAATATATAGTATATATATAATTTAAATATAATTGGTATATATATATGATATATATATATATATATAAAGGTCCTGGAAATTTTCAACACAATAGACTTCTTCGTTTTTGTGTTCCCTCCACTCTTATTATTTTCTTTTATTACTTTTCTCACTATATATATATATATAGTATGAGTATAACTTATAATATACGTATATCAATTATAAAATATATTAATATCAGTACTTGTACTTTATATGATGTACTTTCCTTTTTATATTTTATTAGTTCGTATTTACCTCGTTGTAGTTATATTATTATACAATTCTATAAATATACTTACTAATTTGCTGTTATATATATATATAGTTAGTGAGTATATTATATATATTATACTATATAGTAATCTCCTACTACATATTCGTATCATCATCTTCAATAAAACTTTGGATATACTTTTAGATATAAGGTATAAAGCTTAGTATTGGGTATATTGAGGGTATCATCCCATATACATTAATCCTATTTAATTATAGGCTACTACGTATTATAATATGTGGATATATATATATTATATATATATATATAATATATTATATTACACGTGTTACCAGATTCCGAGATATGACCCAAATCTTTTGCACCCCACCAATCTCTTTTCCTCCAGCCTCAACACATTTTGCAAAAAAAAGGTTATATGCTTAGAATCAATTACTTGAAATTAATATTAATTCTCCAAATTATGTTTGAAAAAAACCGTAAAGCTTCTGTTCCCTTTTAAAGGTGGGGAGAGAGCTTTGCTTCTCTCTTCTCTCTCGTTAAATAGATATGACTGTCATATCGCTGCAAAGATGCCTCGCTCAGGACCTTCAACCACATTTTCGGTATTGAGGGCATGCTATTGATGTGAATTCCATTCCCTGCGCAGTCTCTCGCAGATGCTGAAAAACTTTTACAAATTATTCGGACACGCCCATCAAACCAATGGTATTCTTATAGTCCTGGGATTTCCCAACAAGTTTTGCTCTCTTTGATAGTTTTTACGGATCAATGACAGAGTGTACACTTTATGAGCACCTCCTGGAACAAGATTCTTCATCCGCTGCCTCAGTTATACGCACAACAGCTTTACGTGTTCCATGCCATTCATTGCGCTATACATGTGTTTGGCACCTTGGCATAAACTCAGGATTAGTAACCATATGATGTGTCACTGTTTCTTGCAATCTTTTCCTTTTATGAGGGAGACTGCGTGTATAATTTCTGGCTTAGCAAACATTTTCATTACTATAGGGGCGCTACTAAATAAATTCTTCTTTTTTCAACCTCTGCGAAACACATGGTTCAATACGAACATTTTGGTGTCTCTGTTTATTCTAGCGATTCCCGCAATACCATGATTACTATTCTGCAGCGGCAGAGTACCTTCGTTAATCTATTTCGCCAGTGACTCTTTCTCATTGGATATGTCTTTATTATCTATTCTCCTGGAGTAGAGTTCAATTTAGTTCCGTTTTTCTGTCACCCTCTGAATATCCGTGTATGCCTCAATACTTTGTAATCTGTTGGCGGATGCCATTTGAGCACGAGTCTTTCATTGCGTTGCATTGTCTTACGATGAAGTCTTCGTTCTGTGAGTGAACATAAACAATATTGTTAATCTCCAAACGATATCAGGTGGTTTAACTCTAAGTTACCGTCTTGCTCCAAAACGAGCTTTATGCAAGCTAGTAATACAATTACCGTAAAATTCGCCTTTGTCAACATTTCATCAATGCCTGCTTTCAAGCTTTTCATCTTTGATGGTTGTATCAGAAAGCCCTAAGGGATTGGAGGACCCGCATTCATCTGAGTTTCTACGGGCCCATCCTTCTCAGCATGCCACGGCATTACTATATTGCACACGAGTTCTGAACAGTCTTGCGTTACAGAAAGTTGATGGCAACTATATTCAGTCGTCATAATTTCATCAATAGTGTAATACTTTCGCGGCCTATAGTCCTGCAATTTAATTATAAATCGAACTGCTGTATGCGAATGCAAATGCGCGAGTGCGAATACGATTTGAGTAGTTACGATAAAAATAATGTGCGGTATGTCATGATATATCCTCCTTACATCTCTAGCCGTTTACCGGATATTGTGTTACCGCCCTAAACCTGGTATATGTACTTTTGAGTATTAGATTCAGGTGCGAAAACACGTACTCCATTATCTGTTAAAACTTGTATGGGGGCCTACAAAAGTTGTAGCATCTTGATCTTTTCAAATGCGTTGATCCCGTGACCACTTCTGCTGATTTGTCCTTTAGAGGTCGAACTGAGACCCATTTGCTGCAGTGGTCCACAGCAACTAAACAAGCAACATTTCCTCTTCTTGTTTTTGGCATGGCCATTACATCAATTGCCACTAACTCGAAAGGATTAGCAACTTGGATTTTCCAAACTGGTGGGAATATTACCTTGTGATCTACCTTATTTAGCTGACAAGTGGGACATGTCCTGCACACCTCCTGGATTATAGTATGACCTTTTGGGTGCCATACGTACCTTGCCATCAAGTCTGTTAGTTTTCCTTGTCCTATGTGTGCCATGTTTCGGTGTATTACTACACAAATACTGACCATCTGTTTAAACCCTATTACTGCACACAACTTGTCGTTCTTCATCCTTTTAACTAATATAGCATTGTTCATTAATAGATCCTCCTTATATCTATAAAATTCCTTTAAAGACACATCCGTTTTAAGAATTTGTTTTTTATTCTTAACCCTCTTCTTCAACTCCTTTATCACCTTAGATCTTTCCTGTAATGTCATTATTTCGTTTAATGTTATGATATTATCAATCCTATTATTATCACGCTATTACATTATACACATTAACAAAAAAACCATCACTAACCTGATCCTCATCATCCCCATGTGCGATGATGCCTTCAAAGTCCAGAATCGCTTCTGTTTCCACCAAGTAATTCATTCCCAAAAGAAAACATGCCGGAATGAACCCATCCTTAACAACTACCAATGGTAATACTGTTTTCCTGTAGCGTGTATCTATCCTGATAGCTACTGCTGTGGTGCATTCAACAATTTTGGTGGTGATCCCATTTAATGTGATGTCCACACTCCATTTCCTTAAAATAAGAAGTCCAAATGGTTCTAACTCCCTGATGACAGTTTCCTGGACCAAACTAATGACAGATCCTGTGTCTAAAAAGGCACACCTAGATGTTTCGCCAATGGAAATGTCTTGCCATGCAACTCCTGATAACTTGTGGTTGCAGCTTAACCGAGACTGGTGTCCTCTTTCCTTCATTAATAGATTTACCCCTAGTCCCTCTTCTGGTGGGTGTTCTAATAAGTTTTCTGCCTCACTTTCTTCACTGTCCATGAATCCTTCATTTTCTTCCTCAGATGGTACCTCTTGATCTTCGATTGCTAATTCGTCTACTATCGTATTATCCTTATTCATCTGGAACGTACCATTATCTCTTAATGGATTGAAATGGGTACCTCCTAATACCTGAATGTGAATGTTTTTTAAATCTTCTCGTTTCCTTGCTTTGGGTCCCATATATACAACTGAACAACAAGTCCCGTGATGCAGCCAGATCTTCAAGTTGAACTCATCGCTAGCTGCCAGTAATACCTCTGGGATTGGTTCCCTTCCTGAAATACTGATGGTTTTTAAATACTTGAGTGATTTGGGTTGTTTATCTAACCCATACATCTTCCTGTTGTTTATCAAAACCTCTAGTAAGAATTTCCTTAATTCCTGGTGGTCCTTCTTCTGTAATTGTTCCCTTTTTAAAACTTCCTGCAAGCTCAAAAACAAGGAATCAGCACCTCCTGGTACCACCCTTATTACCTCTAGACCTCTTGGTAGGGCCTCTAGGTTTATGACATCGATTTCTTCCTCTTGTTTCCTTTGACAACGAGACCATGTATCAGCAAAGATGTTTTCCTTTCCCGGGTAATAATGGATTTGAAAGCTGTACTCGCTTAAATCGTCCAAGACACGAGCCAACTTACTGTCTACTAACTTCATTGTATGGAGATACACCAGTGGGCGGTGATCTGTGTATAATATAAACTCCTGAC
Organism: Trachelipus rathkii; assembly: GCA_015478945.1. Lineage (NCBI taxonomy): Eukaryota > Metazoa > Arthropoda > Malacostraca > Isopoda > Trachelipodidae > Trachelipus > Trachelipus rathkii. The sequence goes on along the minus strand of JABUQX010027672.1, from coordinate 13,174 downwards.
CCAACAAAAATGGACGGAAACTCTTGATTCCCCACCTGATAGCCAACAATTCCCTCTCTATGGTGGATGCTCTTCTTTCACACGCATCGAATGAATGAGAGTTATAAGCTATTACTCTTTTTTCCTTTCCTTGTTGCTGACATAGACCTGCACCCATACCAAATCCACTGGCATCTACATAAAGCTCTAGTTTTGGACTACCTTCTGTGAAATCCGGAAATGCCAGCTCTACAGATTCTTTCATCAGTCTCTTTAAGTTTTCGAAAGCCTGAATCCTTTCTTCTGTCCATTCGATCTTATCCTTTCTTTTCCCTCCTGTCAGAGCACTAAGGGGTGCTGCCACTCCTGAACAGTTTTTAATAAACTTACGCTGGAAGTTAATCATTCCTAGGTACCGCCTGAGTTCTCCTATGTTATTTGGTCTTTCCAACTTGTCCACCTGATCCATAAATTCTGGGAGCTTCCTTATTCCAGTCCTACTGAGAATATGTCCTAAAAATTTAATTTCCTTTTGAGCCCAGCTGCACTTGCTGATTTTAATTTTGACATTGGCTTCGGAGAACCGTTGTAGGACCTGTATAGGTGTTCTTTAAAATCCTTTGATATCAGGAGGACATCATCCACATATACCACCACCTTGTCTCGGCTGAATCCTGTTAATATCCTCTGCATCTCCCTCTGGAATGCTGCTGGTCCATTTTTTAGCCCGAAACTCAGCCTTTTGAATCTGTATTGGCCACTAACGGTAGAAAATGCAGTAAAGTCCTTACTATCCTCTTCTAATTTCATCTGATAATATCCTTTGACCAAGTCCAAACAAGAATAATATTCCACCCCATGACACGAGAAGATTGTTTCTGAAATGTTGGCCATTGGGAACCTATCTGCTTCTGTTACTTTGTTTATGCGCCTATAGTCTATGCATAGACGAAGTGTCCCATCCTTCTTCCTAACAGGTACTACTGGGGAGCTCCATTCAGCGGCACATGGCTCCACAATATCCTTTAAACACAATTCTTGAACCTGTTTTTCAATTTCTTCATTTGTCCTTTGGTCAAATCTTCTTGCCCTTTGGTAGATTGGGGTATAATCGTGTAGCCGAATCCTATATGGTGTCATCGACGTTGTTGTCACGTCTAGTCACTCTTGCTAAATACACCTCTTTGCCTGTATAATACTTCTATTATTTCCTTTCGTTGTTCTTGTGTTAATTCCTCCATGAATGTGATTTCTTTTTCTAATTTTTCCTTTGTCCATTCCTCCTCAATGGTTCCTTGTCTTCCTGTTCCCTGTACCAGTGTGTTTATCGTATAACCTCTATTGTCATATTTTTGGAGGTCCTCTTCATCCAATATTAGATGGGCTATTCCTATTTTTTCTCTTTTTCCAAATTTTAATTGTCCTGGTATAAGTTTCCTGATTAATATAGTACCTTCTTTGGTATTCCATTTTACCAATCCTGGTAATAATTTGAATCGTTTATTATACCCTCTTCGGTTATTTTCTTCTCCTTCGACCAATAGTTCTTCTGGTTTCATATCATAATATCTTCCTTCTCTGGGCTTAATCTGGTTTGAAGTCCAAGTAGCTTTTACTGGAACCCAATCATTTATTGTAATTTCCACTTCTTCCGTAGTATACACTGGCAAGGATATTACAGTCCTTACACAATTCCCAGACTTCTCTGAAAGGTAGACTTGTTCCTTTGTGTCTTGGTCACCATGCCTTGTGAGTGAACCATTCCCTACGTCAATTTTAATTTTATTCTGTATCAAAAATGGCATTCCTAAAATCGTACCTTCTTTTAGCCTTTCAACCACAATGAAATCTGCTGTACCATAATTGATATCCTCAATTGAAATCCTTAATCTTGCTGTTTGGTGGGATTCCACAACCATTTGAGGGTCACCTACTCCTCGTAACCTCATTATTTTTTCTAGAACTTCGGGGTTCTGGATCCTTCTGAATTGTTCCTGACCTATGATACAATACTGTGAACCTGAGTCAATAATGGCTGTCATTTCAACATTATTTAATTTTATAACAAATTTCAACAAAGGAGTAATATTAATGCCTTGCTTACCTTCAATGGTTGTCCTACTGATAGCATGGTATATACCAGTTGTTGAATTTACTGTGCTTGTCCCTCTTCCTTTTGGTGTTCGTTGTGGTAAGGCATTCCTATCTTCCTGAGATTTCCTGCTTATAAACTCCTCTGCTTCTGGATCCAATACTGTATCTTCCTGAATAGCCGGGCTGGTTTTTAAACAGTGGTTTACTTGGGGGTGTCGCTCCTGCTCGTTCCCGGGGTCGGCGGAGCTACCTCGTTTCCCGAATTTGGTTGTTTTCGTACCCTTATTAATTCGTTTATTTCTTCCTGAAGTGGACAAGTATCCCTCCAATGTCCCATTTGGTTGCATAAAAAGCATTTCTTTTCAATGGGTTTCCTCTCATTCTGCCTTTGTCCACCCATATCCTGTTGATCTTGTCTTCTGTAACCTTGTTCTTGTTGTCTGGGCCCTCTTCTTGATCCACATTCCGCAGTTCGATGTTCATTACTCCCACATCCCAGGCACCACCCATTATATTTTCGACATTCTCTTTTAAAATGTCCTACCCTGTTGCACCAGTAACATCTTTTTACCTCAGTATTATATCTTTCATTATTTTGCCTGGTGTATTCCCTTGTATTCGTTTTCTGCTGATACACTGGCCTTCCATAGCGCACTTTTTCTGCGTATGTCCCTTTTGTGTTTTGTTCTCCATTTAGTGTGGCCCATATTGGTATCCCTTCATCCCTTGATTCCTCCTCATCATCATCCAGGTCATCCTCCTCCTGTGCCCAGTTTAGCATATCTTTCCACCTTATTTTAAGGCTTTCTTTCTCATTTCCCATCCTTATTCTAAATCTCCTTGCCATCTTTTTCGGGAGACAATTCAAAAATTGTTTCTTCAATATTTGTTTGTCCCTATCTTCCTCTTTAGTGGCTGCCTCGTAAGTGGTTTGAACTCTTAACGCAAATTCAGCCACTTTTTCATTTTTTCGCATCTCTAACCTCCAGAACTCTTTTTGTAAATCTATTTGCTCGGTTTCTTTTTCCTCCTTGCACCAGCTTTTTAATCTAGCCACTATGGTGGTATATTTGACCTTAGCCCTGTATATACTATAGTATG